>CAEGAG010086246.1:0-17473 GCA_903067065.1 Brachyrhaphis terrabensis | reverse complement strand
GCTGCTGCTGGAGCTGCTGCTGTGTTTTTTAAATTGTTCTGAGTTTTTTCAGTTTTCTCTTCTCTTTGTTTATGCTGTTTTCCCATCATTTGTGTTCCTCTGTTATTTGTGTTAATTTCCAAGTTTTTGTTGTGTTCATTATGACTGACTGTTGATGTGTTTTCCCTTTGGGTTGGGTTTGTTATTGTTTGACCACACAGAGGGCCGGCCCAAAACACAAGCAAACTAAGCTGCTGTTTATGTCCCTTAAACCATCAGGGGCTTCCCATTAATGCTTGCGTTTTAGCTTAAACCATTGATGTGGACTTTTCACTTTTATTATTGAGAATGAGAAGATAATTACATTTGTTGACACTTTCAGCATTAATAAATTAAAGTATTTCTTATTTTACAGTGAGATTTAAAGGAATTATATCATTGTTAATTGTTCCAATTAACAATAAAACTCAAACTCAAGCATAAAGTTGAATTCTTTATGTTTGAGTTTGGTTTGTTCACAAATAATCAATTATCTGTGACTGTTTTTAGGGTCAGCCAAGTAAACGGAGACCTTTTTAACAAATATGTGTTGAAACTGTTCATTAACTGGAAGAGGGGCCCCACATCAAATTCAGCTCAAGGCCCCATTCAGACCTAGGTCGGCTCTGACCGCACACATTAATTTACATAATTATCAGACTAATATCTGAAGATGTTTTTTTAGAGGCGGAGTTCGGTTCGGTTCGGACCTTGATGCCGCGGAACGCTGTCATGTTTGGAATCATGCGCCGCGCCGCTCGACTCGCCGCGCGCGGCAGCGGCAGGAAGTGTGCTGCTGAAGCGGCGGCGGGGGGACACAGCAGAAAAAGTCGGAGGGTGAGCAGGAGGAGAAAATAAGCATGTCTAATCTGTGAAAGGTGCACAATCTGTGTGTCCAGGCCGTGCATCCTTCTGCTGGCGGGCGCAGAGGCCAACCGAGGGGTGAGTTTGTGACGGAAAACGGAGGAAAGCCGATGTTTTCCATGAAAGGGGGGCCGCGGTGTGTTTGTCGGGATCTTTGTGTAGCTGGGAGCTAGCTGCGCTGCTAACCGCGGCTAGCTGCTGCAGCGGAGGCAGCTTCCCGGCACTAAATGTGGAGGAAATTCCGAGATCAGCCTCTAAGCCGGACACGCAGCTATGCGGGACTGCTGGATGTGCGTTTTTCTCTTGGTGTTTGGTTGTCCCTAACTTCCGCTTTTCTGTTTTCTCTCATCGCCGAGATGCTAATCGCTAGCCAGGCGCTAGCCGTTAGCTCGGCCGAGCATCAGCTCCGTCCTCCGCCTCCTCCGCTCTTAATATCCGTAATTTGTCTCTTAAATGACCGCAGGACAGTCTTCCGGGGTTCGGCACCATGTTGGGTCGGTGGACTGGGCTTGGAGCTCGGCGGGACCAAGGAGGGTCTGTGTTTGTGATTAAAAAGCGAGCTAACCCCGCTAGCTGCGGTAAAATGGCTCGCCGCCGCGGCTGAAAGCCATTTCAGATATTCGTGGGGTCTCGGTGGGAGTGGGCTGATGGCTGCAGGTGGCGCCCCGCATCGTGTCGGGAACACTCGGTGGTTCCCCGCAGCGGAGCGGGACGACGGAGCGCGCCTCCCCGCTCGGAGAGGAATGTACGCGGCTGGAAATGTCGGATCGCCCCGCTTTGTCCGGATGGACTCCTGCCGAGGCCGAACCGGGGCGGGAGGAGACGGGCCAAGGTCAGGCGGCCCCGGGCGGATGTCTGGGTCCGGTCCGGCTCTGTTCGGGCCAGGAACCGGGTGGGGAACCGGAGCAGCAGCGGGACCGTTGAAGCGGGTCAGACAGGGGGTGTGTAAACGGTTCCGGTCGGGTTGAGGCCTCAGCAGGTTTGTTTACATGATGAGCTGAAGGGAACGTTGTGATTGGCTGCAGCTTCACACCTGAACTCTGAACCCGCTGCTGCAGCATCATGCTGAGGTGGGAACAGTTCCCTGGAAATCCGGGTTCTGGGATCATAAACTGGACCAGAACCACCACGGCGGTACCACCAGTTGTTTGGTTTTAGGCAATAAACGATAAATAAAAACTCAATAATTTTCATTATTGATCGTTTTTCTCTTTCTACCAAATCTGAATGAGAAAAGTTTTCAGTCTGGTGTTTTAGTCTCAACTCGCCTTTTTTTGTGTTTATTTTGGATATTTAAAATGTTCCAGTTCTCCTGTTAAATGTTAAGTAGATTTTTTCCATGAATTAATCATTTTATTTCTGTTAATTATGACAGAAATAAAAGGATTAATCATTTAAAATTAGAATATTACATCAGACTGAATTTTAAAAAGCTAGTTTTAAAAACAGAAGTGTGGCTTGATGAAAAGTGTGTTTAATACTTGTAGGCTATTTGAAAAATGTGTTTTTAACAATAATGTATAATAAATTATATCAGCTTAAATATGACTATAAATGAGTTTATTTCTGATTGGTTGCATCAGAAAAATGTGAACTTTTATTTTTCTAATGTTGTTTGCAGTCGGTTCTTAGTGGCTGCAGGAAAACCGTCCAGCTGTTTACACTTATCGGTTTTTATCGCTTTATTATCAGCATGGAGCCCAAATATGGACCAAACTCTGAAGATGGTTAAGCATGTATACAGTAATAATAGTCTCTGTTCTGTGAGTCGGTCATATGGACTTAAAGTTTTGTCATGTGATGCTATTGTGATAGTGATAAAAGTGACAATACACTGCAAAAACACAAAATCTTACCAAGTATTTTTGGTGTAGTTTCTGGTGCAAATATCTTAGTACACTTCAAATAAGATAAAAATAACTTTCATTTTTTATAAAAAAAAAATAATGATGAAAGTTTTATTCCTGCTGGCAGATTATTTCACTTATAACAAAACATTTTTCCTGCTGATGGAATTAGAACTTTTTCATCAATATTGACAGAAGTGTGGCTTCTGGGTGAAGTCTTTTCAGACTCATATTTCGTGCTGAAAAGTTACATTTAAGTTATTTGTATTAGAAATGATCTTAGTGTTTTCTATAAATATCTTAGTATTTACTAAGATTTTGTTTTGCAGTGTAAACACAATTGATTACTTGTTTTTTTAGGTAACTGACTGTGACTGGATGGCACAAAAATTATAGCTTCAGAAATTCAAATAAAGCTCCTGAAAAACTTTCCCATTTTTAATGAGCGTCTTTAGGAGAACAGGCACACAAAGAAGTGATTTATATCAATAAACTGCACACAGTAACTGTATTTCCTAATATATTGATATTTATTGGTTATTTTGTTAAACAAACAGTGGAGAAAATAATAAAACTATTAATCCTGATAATAAGGACAGTTTGTGGGGGTTTTAAACGTCATTAATTGGAATTTATTGTGACAATGATAAATAAAAATTCTAATCATGATAAGAAATTTATTATGATAGATGATGATGGGTGAATGCTCAGCCCTGCTGTGACATCAACCACAAATAAGAAAACCAAAAGGTTTATCTGCAGCTTCATGTGAGAGACTGGAGGGACAGAGAGGACGTCCAGCTCTGAATGGGATCTGCTCCTGTTTGCTGTTTTATTGTACTTCCTGTTAACCTGCAGGCAGGTGAAGCGCTGATGGTCACATGACCCAGAACAAACACGGGCCGGGTCAACACTGGAACCGGCTTCTTCCTGCTGCTTCAGGGAGCGGACCAGTCAAACCCAAACTGATTTTAACTCGGCCAATATTGTCCCGTCTGGCTGCCACAGGATGTCCAAAGTGTGGCCCGGGGGCCATCCGCAGCCCTCAGAATGATTCTCTGTGACTCCCAACAATAATCGCAGCTTCGGCCCAGCAGAGACACTTAAGAGAGATTCAGACGCAGCTACTGATGTTTTCACTTAGAGAAGAAACAATTCCTAAAGTGGGAAATGTTATGAATAATTAAGTTTTATGTTTAAAATCAAATTTCATAGTAAAAGCAACTGTTCGCCTGTGGAGTCTGTGGTCTTATTGCTGAAGCTACATGGTTGCTAACAGAGGTGGTGGCTAATGGGCAAAAATGTTTTTTCAGTTTGTCGGTTGTAGCCTTTAGCGATCTGAAACAGCCGTTGAACGGTACTTGTCTGCGGAGTGATGCGTCTTTGTGAATTTCCTTGATGTTCTTGAAGCATTATTCATTTCTGGTAGCTCTTTTTAATGTGCAGCTGGAAACCATGCACAGTAACAATAAATCACAGTAAATAACATTAAATATTGTGAAAATAAGTGGCTCACATTGCACACCCCTAGTACTAACCATTGACTTTCCCAATAATTTAACTTGTAAACATTTCCCATCAAAACTAAAGATTTCATTGTAGAAATTAAGAGTTATTGATGGGTACTTTGGATTGGAAGCCATGTGAATCCATCAGTAACTGTGTTCTTCTTCTCTCTACAGTGATTCCTCATTGGCTGGTGTGCCCATCGCTCCCTGCTGGCCCGCCACCCCAAGGCGGGCCGTGATTGGCTGGATGTCCTTTGGTGGTGGAATATGGCCTGGCGTCTCAGCTAAAGAGCTAAGCAACCTTGTCTTCTCCCCTCCCCCATCCCCCCCGACCCCCCAACCCTTCACTGTTCATTACTACGTTGTGAACCGTGACTCCTTCCAACTGCTCCGGGGTAGAGTACTATGGCAATGCATGATATGAGTCGTGCCAAGGGATTCCCCTGTAAAGAATGTGATATGGTCTGCCCGAGTACTCCAAGTCTTCTAGAGCATATGAAAGCACATTATCAGCAGGAAGAGAGCGGTCGTTTTGAGTGTGAACAGTGTGGACGAATTTACAAGCACGCAGCCAGCCTAGCCAACCATAAGAAGTCTCACGAAGTGGGTTCGTTCCAGTGCCCAGTCTGTACGCGTACGCTGCCGAACGCGGTAGCTCTGAAAAACCACCTCCGGATCCATACTCTGTCCCCAAGCAGCGCACACGCAGAGGAGGAGAACGAGGAGGTCCCCGAGGAGGCGGGCCAAGACGAGAGGAGCTTCGGCCTCGCCCAGGACCTCTCGGATGGGTTTGGCCGTTCCCATCTGAACAACAGTGGTGTTGGACATAGTGTCCTACCTGGCCACGAGACAGACGACCACGGGAAAAAAGGCTCTCCTGAATCTGACGACGCCTGGGACAGACCGTTCAAGTGTGACCAGTGTGACCGAACCTATCGGCATCACGGTAGTCTGGTGAACCATAAAAAGTGTCACCAACAAGGAACTTTTAAGTGCTCTGTGTGTTTTAAACAATTCAGCAATCTGGCTGCGCTAAACAGCCACGAGAGGACTCACTCAAAATTCAAGACTCCAGGGGCGACCATGGTGAGCAGCGGTGCTGGCAGCAGCCTCCATGATTCGGAGCGCAGCGCCGGCTCGCAGTCCTCTCAGGGCGATGAGTCTGCCTCCTGTTTCTGCCACTTGTGTCAGATAGCGCTGCCGAACAAGGCGGACTTTCAGGAGCACATCCTGCTGCACAACACGGCCTCGCCCTCCCTCGGACTGCCGCGCAGCTTCCCCGGCATCATGCCTCACAACCTTAGTGCCGTGCGGTCCCCGGCGTACACCCCTGCACTGGGTGACCCTCTGCCCCTTCCCCCGCTTCCTGCAGATAAAAGGGGCCCGTACGACCCAATTATGGGTCCCCCAGTCAACAACCCCATTTACACATGTGCTTACTGTGGGGCTGGACACCCAGACCTAGAGACTTTAAAAGTTCACTATCTAACCCATGATCCTCATCCACCATCCCACAGTCAGGACAGCTCCATACTCAACTCGGACACACTCAGCTCTGGATCACAGGGCTCAGTGGCATCGCCCTCTGGTGGCCGGGTGCCTCAGGCCAATTCTCCAGATGACGAAGAGCGGCGCTTCAAGTGTGGAGAATGCGGCAAAAGTTATCGGCATGCAGGGAGTCTGGTCAATCACAAACGATGCCATCAGACCGGCCACTACCAGTGCACCATCTGCTGTAAGCAGTACCCCCACCTGGCGGCACTACACAGCCACCTGCGGAGCCACAAGGGCCGCCCCTCCAACCAGCCAATCGGCAATGACAGCAGCGACTGGCTGTCTCCTGAGCCGCTCACGCTGGATTCCCAGCAGAGCTATGTCCAGGAGGGCAACACCACAAACACTCCAATCTCACTGCCAGGAAACCTTGGTGATTCCTCTCACTTTGTGCCGGATGGCGGCCATAGCAGCGGGTTGGACTCCCTAGAGTTCCACGATCGGTTTGACGGCAGCTCGCTTTCCCAGAGCAGCTCTACTCACCGACAGGCAGACAGACACGTGTGTGCTGACTGTGGTGAGATGTACGGGGATGTTTCAGGCATCAAGTCGCACATGTGTCCCCGCCGTGGACAGCAACAGCCCCCACAACAGCAGCAAAGCAACATGTCTAATGGCTTCATGGGGAACATGAACTACCACAGCTCCGGTGGGACATCCATGCCCTCCGGGAGCTCCAGCAGCATTAAAGAAGGCAGCAGCCAGAGACCCTACTCCCAGAGTGGGGGTAAGAGGATGGGCAGCAACGACAAAGAAGACGACGATGATGGAGAGGTGTATCAGTGCTCGGTATGTGGCAATCACTATGCCAGCCTAAGAGCTCTCAGAAGCCACCTTCGCAGCCACGCCAATAACCCGATAGGAGCAGGACCATCCAATCTGGATCAGGACTGGAGGATGATCTGCTCCACCTGTGGCCAGAGCTTCTCCAGGAAGCAGGACCTCCTGAATCACCAGTTAATCCACGGCCCCCAGAGGCCAGACGGCCAGCAGCAGGGTATCACCAGCAGCTCAGCCAATGGCAGTGACAAGATGGACGGACGTAACCACATATGTGTGGACTGTGGCATGTTTTTTGGCGACCAACACCACCTGGTCACTCACTTGTGCCCCGGTAAGAACCGAGGAATGAATAAGTCTGGCCTAAATGGAGGCAAAGGGATGTCTGGTGGTGAAGGTGTAGCTGGAGCCAGTGGCGATGGGCGCAGGCCAATGGTTGATCAAAGTGACAAACCACACAAATGTGACCAGTGTGGACGAGGATACAGACACCCCTGCTCGCTCCTCAATCACAAGAAGTCTCATAAAACCGGCGTTTTCCGCTGCCTAGTGTGCCAGAAACGCTACTACAACCTGCTGGCACTAAAGAACCACCAAAGGACCCACTTCGACCTCAAAAGGTACGCTTGAGGCTTGTAGTTCAATTTTAAATGTCATGAAAAAGTGGAATTAAACAGAGTGCTATGGAGAATTATATTACATCATCTGAAATTCCACAAGAAATCTCAAAACATATTAACTAGTCTGTGAACAGTTAAATATGATCGTAAATGTCTTGAAAGCTAAACCCTTCAACTTATTTGAAAAATAAACATGTCTTTAGTTTGAAAATCTGGATTTTCTGTTTCCAAAGACATCATGCTGTTTTTCAAAGAGATGAACAAACACTATGTTAATAGAAAAGTGGGCTGCACTCTAAACAGCCCTTTGGAGTGGGTCAGTGGGGCTGCACATTCTGGGCAAGGGGAGGTAAGGGATGCCAGAGCATTGATCAGTTGATCGGTCGGATGGTCATGAAATCACCGGCATCCAATAATTGCAATGCCAATTTCCATTATGAGAAGTTAAGCAGGTTTTTACCCATGCCTTTGGGTAAAGGGAAGGCTTACGCCGGCCCACTCTTTGAGCAATCCTGGACGTTAAGGTCATCACGGTCCTGTTGTTGCTCAGTCTATTGTGACTGAACACCACTTGTATCAAATCTGAGGCTACTCCATTTTTGTTCACATTTGGTAAAGAGGGAAGTTGTGCTCAGTGTCGTCTTCAGAAGTTTTTGTGTCATTTCTTTCAGTGGGTCTTGGTTCAGTGACCTGAACTAAGGCGAGGGGGGGAACAGGTTGCTCAAAGGGTTTGGTTGGTTTGACTCAGTGTAGAGTGTAAGAAAGTCATACCAGCTGAAACTGTAACAAATATTGTACCTGTCAAACCAATACCAAACTATCAGTTTCAACTCTGCAACTTTAACTCCCTCACATCCCAAAGACTTTGGTTTCAGATCCTTCCTCTGCTGGGTTGAGTGGCCGTTGTTTTTGGTTGGGCCTGTAACGGTGTCTGGTTGTCTTCAGACCCCTGGCTTGAGAGCATTCTTTATGATGTTATGCTATATTATACTAAAAGATTAACTCTGTTTATGCTGAAATACTTGGCATGCCTTGGATTACGTGCCTTGATCCAGTTTATACCGGGCCTCAGCTTGGACCTTTCAGAAGTGTTGTCCTTCATCCAGATGCAGCTTTGCTAACTTAAGTCCTGCTGCCATCCTGTTTTTAGAGAGCGATAGTTTCTCTTTCAACTCTTTCAGTCATTCTGGTTCAGTGCCAATACTGTTAACCTTTAACCTGCTAACTGAGGCCATTAGAGCTCTTGGGTGTTTGGTCATTTCTGTCAGCTTTGGACTGAATCTGCTGGGATGTCAGCTGTCTGAGGTATTTTTCTGTAGTGTAAGAAATGTAACATTCTTTACAAATTATGACCTTATTCTCCAGTTGTGGGATTGCTCATGGTTTTTAGTTACAAGCAAGGGCCAGATGATTAAGAAAACCTCATCAACACAAACATCCATGTACTGGTAGGACTTCTGTTAGTTTATTGTCTCTTCCAAAGTACACCGAATGCATCACAATGCGCAATTGAAATTGGTTGAAAGTAATTCTGCTTATGTTATTGTTTTGAAGAACTTGATCATGTTGGTTTAGCTAGTCTACGTTTTAAGATAAAAACATGGGTCCAAGAAAGTATCCTTGTGGAACACCACAGGCAGTATCTCACTTACTTCTCTCTGCTAACAGTTGCATGTAGTACATAATTTTCTCTTTGTAGGAACATTGTGGTGGTTATGTGTCTCCTTCATGTTTTTGTCATCCCTGCTCCAGGCACAAGTGTGAGGAATGTGGCAAAGCCTTCAAGATCCAAAAGCAGCTTATCAACCACCTCCGTCTCCATGAGGAGCACCGGGCCAAAGGTCTTGTCCGGACCGGTCCCAACGGTTCCCGCTTCCAGCAACCTGGACCATCTCAAATGCAGACAATGAGAGCGGAGTCCTCAAAGGGCCCGGTCATGGGGGTCAAGTACAGCCATCAAGGCTTTAAGAAGCCTTACTCGTCGGCCGGGACCTCCAGGCCCCAGAAATTTGACCCTGCTGAAAGTGGGCGAAGACCGTTTGCCTGTGAGGAATGTGGAAAGACGTACCGCCACGCTGGCAGCCTGGCCAATCACAAGAACCTTCATAAAATTGGAGAGTACCACTGCAACGTTTGCAACTCCACGTACCCCAACCGGTTGGCCATGAAGAACCACCTGCGCCTCCACTTTGCCCAGAAGAAGCACAACTGTCAGGAGTGCGGCAAAGGTTTTCGCACTCAGCGGCAGCTTGCCACTCACACTACAGCTGGCTTGTGCAAAGGCCCGCAGGGCCCTGGGGCCCAAATGGACTTTGAGTGCGACGGCTGCTGCGAAGGATTCGCCACGGCTGACGAACTGTCTGCTCACGACTGCCCAGCTCAGCACCTTCCTTCGTCTTCCTCCACCAGCAGCTCGGCCAACATCAGCATGGAGAGGAGCTCTGTGGACATGGATTCAGACGAGCGGCCGTACGCCTGCGACCTCTGCAGCTGTACCTATAAGCACGCTAGTTCCTTGCTCAACCACAAGCACACCCACAAAACCGGAAACTTCCGCTGCAACTTCTGCGACAAGCCCTACACCAATTATATGGCCTTGCGCAACCACATGCGCATTCACACGCAGCGCAAAAAACACATCTGCCACACGTGTGGGAAAGCTTTCCGGTTGGCAAGGTTCCTGCGTAACCACCAGAAGGTGCATGAGGAGGGCGCCACGCCGTTCGGCTGCCCCAGCTGCGGGAAGAGTTTCCAGGGGAGGTCCGGTCTGGCCCGGCACCGCTGTGGGGACAACCAGGTAGGCATGGAGGTCAGGAGGAAGGCCGCTGCACCCCCAGGAGAGGGAGAAGAGTGTCGGTACACGTGAGTTCTCGTCAGTTGTTTGTGATTCTTCGAAGTTGGAACAAAAAGAAGTAGTGCAGATAAATTTAGGTCTCTACGTGTCTATTACAGGTATATGATCTCCAATCCGGCTTCCTTGGGACCATACTCGTGCCGGAATTCGGATTTTTCTGAAGTTTGGACAGATTGAATTAGAGACCAGATAAGTCATCCCCGTTTGCTTTCAGTTAGCATATCACACATTGTAGTTTGTAGGCTGCCTTCAATCATTCATGTCATGTTCAGATGTTGTTTACATGCTGTTTTCTTCTCTGACTGAAGCTTTCCTCTGATTGTGTCTGATCTGATGGCTGCTGAGCAGAATGAAGCTGCTGCATTTTGATGTTTGTTTGGGAAGAGCAGGGAGTATTTGGAGCTAGCTGCACTGCACATGTCCACACGTCGGCATTACCAACCGGGAATTTAGCGCAGCTGTGGCCGGTTCTTCCAATGGGCAACAGACTCGCACAGTGCATCCCTTTAGGTACCGAGGCAGACCGAGGCTGTGTGTGCAGTGCAGGAAGCAGCAGATACTTCCCACTTTCCTCCTGCTTGTGTGTCCATGTCCCCGTCCCTCACCCGTCCACACAGCAGTCCCCCCCAGTGACCTGTGTAGAAACGTTAGCTGGTGCACCAGTTTGTAGAAAGCTCTGAGCCGGATTTCAGATCATATACCTGTATGTAAACTTTATCAGGTGATGTTGCATGTCTGCCTCCCGTCACTAATTTGTCTCTGTCTCTTCCCGCCCCTCCCCCGCTCTCTCCTCTTACCGTTTGTCTCTGCACAGATGTGATCAGTGTGGCCGCTCCTACCGCCACGCCAGCTCCCTGCTCAACCACAAGAACACCCACACTGTCGGCATCTACCACTGCGCTGTGTGCCTCAAAACCTACAAGAACCTGCTCGCCCTCAAGAACCACCGCCGCATCCACTCTGAGACCCGCCGCCACCGCTGCCATGACTGCGGGAAGGCGTTCCGCGTCTCCTCGCAGCTCTACAACCACCGGCGGGTCCACCAGAAGCAGCGGGAGCTGACCTGCCGGTCCTGCCAGCGAGCCTTCCCCACGCAGGCCAGCTTCAGGCTCCACATGGAGATCACCCACGGCCAGATGCCGCAACCCCGCCAGCCCAGACCCCAGCAGCACCGGCCGGGCGGCTCCCAGGAGCTGGGCTGGGGGTCGGGCCTCGACCTCACCCTCATGCAAGAGCAAGGACTCGATCCCGGCAGCTTGGCTAAAGGCCGTGGCCGCGAGGGCAACGATGAGGTCGTCAAGCCCCACATCTGCAACCAGTGCGGACGCTCGTACCGCCATGCTAGCTCGCTGCTCAACCACAAGAACAGCCACAAGACCGGGACCTTCTTCTGCTCCTCCTGCCAGAAGGAGTTCCCCAACCTCATGTCCCTCAAGAACCACCGGCGCATTCACACTGAGCCCAAGCGCTACCAGTGCCCGGACTGCGGGAAGTCTTTCCGGGTGTCCACTCAGCTCATCTGCCACCGCCGGATCCACACCAAGGAGAAGCCTTTCTCCTGCCAGCAGTGCGACAAGCGCTTCTCCTCCAAGTCCAACCTGCGGCACCACATGAAGGTGCACTGGAGCGGCACCACGCCGCCACCGTCGGCCATGGCAGCACCCAACTACCTGGGCATGCCAGGTGGACCTTTCGTTTAGTCTGAGCGGGTGTCCAGCGCTGGCGGTGCCAAACCGTGGCTCAACCTTCGTCCTCCTCGTTGTGTGGTGGCAGTGTGTGTGAGGACAGATAAACACACACAGACCTTCTGCTAACCATGCCTCCCTGCATGATGCCCCCCACAACTGCAGCGCCTGAGCCGGACCCGGACTGTGGGGTCGTCAGGTCGCTGCTGGTTCCTATGGTGGCCTTCGTCAGTGTTTTAAAGCCTTCTCACTCTAAAACGTAGCACGAGTGGAGCTCGGCTGTCGGACCTTCACGCCACCATCGGGCAGCAAAGACTCGTGGGACTTTTTCAGACTTAAGACACGTATGTGTGCTGCAGCAGAGAGACACTTCCTATTATCTGGTTCACACACATGGACTCAGAGCGGATGATTTCTGTGCCAACGAGTTTGTTAAAACGTATTTCAGTCACATTTATCAAACCACAGATACGTGTTTGTATTCAACACTGTCTGGATTTACAGGAACAAGTTCTCCTTCTGCTCTACTCTTTCCTCTGACGCTGCACACGAAGTTTGGTGTTTGGTCCTGGATCAGTCTCAACATTCCCGGTCCAACCCTGAAACGGTGCAGATGGTGGAAGAACATCTTTTTGCTACAGTGGCTCAGAGAGCTCAACTTCAACGTTACAGAGTTCCAGTCAACTTTGAGATGAACTGGGTCAAATTAAGTGAAATCAGAGGAAAAACGTATCAGAAATTTAACATTCAGAAAGAACAGCCAGATTTTTATTTATATTTTTATTGTAGTGAGATTCAATTTAAACTTGTTCATTTCAGGGCCTGAAATTAACTCGCAATTTAACCAGAAAACTGGCTACAAAGTAAACAGTTTCAATTTAAAAAACTTTTTTTGCTGCTAGATTATTGACAAAGTTCTGGTTCTGGAGACTTTTCCTCCTCCACCAGAACCAGATCTGGGTTGAAGTCTGAAATCCTGGTTTTGCTTCAGCAGCTTCTCCGTTAGTAAATGTTGTGATGCCTGTTCTGCACCAGTAGAGGGCGACGATTTTAAAAACCCAGCGCAGTTCTGGGTCACAGATGATCTGACATCAGTTCCTGTTTCTGAGATTAACTTTTCTCCACTGTTCTAAATATCAGCAAAACATTATTAATGCACACAACGCATGTAAAAGCTACATATTTAACCTTCATATTTTCTATAAACATGTTTCTTAAAGAACTTTTTTAACTTAATACAGATAATTTAGCTTTTTTTAAACTTCACCCACAAAAACAGTGAACATAAAATCCATATTGGGGATAAAACGACTTGTTAAAAATTGTTCATCTGAACGGTTCTTTGAGCGGATCCTGAAGATTCGGTTTCCTCTGAAGAGCCGGGAGTCCCATCGCTGGTCAGAACCCGGTTTTACTCTTCACGCCTGCAGAACTGGACGGGCTGAGCGGATCAGAACCAGAACCGCACCTAATGTTGCTGTGTGGCTGCTCTGAACCCTCTCAGTCACCGTAGTTTACCCATCACAGCGTTTTTCTCAAATCAGACCAGAAACAGGTTCTGGCTCTGAATTGAACTGTGGAGTTTTTGAGTTTTTCTGACCCCCATCAGCTGGTTCTCCTCCGACTCCAACCGGAAATTCCTCCATGTTTTTCCTGCTGGCTGTGGATTCAGCCTGCAGCGCCTCCTGCTGGCTAAACCATCAGAACCTGCAGTCCGTGTGTGTGAACTGGATCCCGAACTCGTATCTCTGCGGCTCTGGCCGAAGGAAGCAGATCCTGTAGTAACTCATTTATTTATATGAAGCTGATTATTGATTATTGATGATTAACTCGTGTATCGGACCGCGCTAGTGTTTAGGCTGTGTGACTTTAGAGCCGTGTCGATGTGAAGCACCCCTCCGCTCGGAGCCGACAGACTCATCCGGATCCTGCCTTCTTCACCCCGTGACGTCACGCCGACTCCCTGCTTCCGGACGGACTTCCCGGCCGAGTCGGCGGGACGCCCGGCTCTGTCCCACTTCCTGTATTTATTGGTGTTTCTTTCCCGTTTCCCTTATTTAACTGTTGGAAGCCTGTGTGTGTCTGTCAGCGTGTCGAGGAGCACCGGTGCTAGTCAAAAAATAAAAATAAAGTGAAAGCCGTGCAGTGACCGTCAAGTGCTGTAGGAGTCCATGTGATCTAGAACACAGAAATATCCCTATCCGCCGTCTGTCCTCCGACACTTCCTGCCTGCATCTCAGTAGATTAGAGAAGAAGAAAGTTTGGAGCAGCTGTAATCCTCCGTTTGAAGCTCGAACTTTCTGTTTTCATGCGTATATATGATGTAATGCTTACTATACACTTTTATAAACTATGTTTTGATAATTCATTTCTTAACAGAGAACTTGTCCATATACTATAACCCTTACTGCTGAGTACTGAAAATAAATAGATGAGAAAAAATAATCAGTTTACGAGTCTGATTCCTGGAGAAACAGTCAACAACATCCCAGACAATGGAACGGAAGGCCAGACGTGTCACAATTCCATTAAAAAAAATACATTTTGAATTTATTACATTATATGAATTCTGTCACACAACTAATTATTTCCTTGTTCCTCATTGCAGCCCATTATAGATTTCTCTGTGATGTCATGGGGCGCAGTTAACTTCAGACAAGAGTAATGGATTAAACAGGATCTGCTGTCTCACTAAATCCTGCATAAAATATCATATATTTAATAAATTATTCATACTTTATAATTACTCCACCTATTACATATTTTGTTTTGATATGTTTCATAAACAAGAAGTAGAAATATTTTTTTGCTGGATTGTGGCACTTTTGGGTCTCCATACATGGTTCACGTCTTTTCTCAATTTTGTGTGGACAGTGAAGAGCGCTAAATTCTAATGAATATTTATGAAATGATTAAACATTCATTTTTTAAACTGGAAATAAATGGAAATTTATTAAATCAGTGATTCTTGAGAAGAGGGACAAAACAGGTCCTATGGATAAAGCACAAAGTTTGAATGAAATACACACAAAATATATTTATTTCAAATATCTGACTAAACTAACCTGGGCCATGTGAGCACAACAACGTATGTTTTTCTGGTGTTTGCTGAATATTTTTTATTTTAAACATGGTGTCTGTAAAATCCCTTGTCCTGGAGCAGAACTCAATACATTATAATAGTTTAAAACAAATAAAGGAACACTAAGATAATATATTATGACAATTAAGTATACGTATTCAAATAATTATAAAAGTATCAATAAATTGAATTAAAAATCATTTTTAGATATTTTCCAACTCCATTGAAATTTGTCCCAAGTTTTTGTCAACGCCATCAGCCATAAAAAAAAATGTAAAAAAATTCAGGCATTATTGGGGGCACCAGAACTCCTGAGGACCCCAGGACCTCTTCCTTTCTCTTGCTTTGCTAACAGCTAGCCAGCTCTAGTTAGCTTATGTTATTCTTTAGTTTTTTCTTCTGTTTTATTCCTAAGTTGTTCATCACAACCATATTATGTCAACAACATAACTGACTTTTTTACAAACCTTTGAGGTTTTGTGAAACAAATGCTTAATTTTAGTAAACTGTAAAGATTTCATGGACCTGATGAGCTACAAGATGGCCGCCTTCAGAATAACATATAAATTCAGGTAGTTTGGCATTTTGTCAACTCCATCAGAGTTTTTAACTGACAGTGATAGTGTTGACAAATCTCACTTAAATGTGCAGTTAATTCATTTTAATGTATTTTACACTAATGGCATTACTTCACATGTATCAAGTTTTTCTTTTTATTCTCTAGTTTGTCACCACCTTCAGTTCTGTGTCAACTCCGTCAAATGGACTTTATGTTGATTTTTGTTTTATTTCTTTTGTTTTGTTGATAAGCATTTGTCTGTAAAACTGAGTAAAAATATCACTAATAGGGTCATTAAGAAATCATTTTATGTTTATTTTTGTCAGATGGTGATGACAAAATTCTGGGTCAGGTCCATTAAATTTTAAAAAAAAATGTTGCAACTGGGAGCCTGCACCTCAACATCTTTACATTTTCAAAACATTATTTGTCATATTTGAATACATAAGCTTGAGGAATCATTTTTAAATTTTTGGAAAATTTTAACCCATTTTGTCCCACTTCTCAAGAATCACTGAAATATAGAATTAATTTTATGTACCTCAATTAAATGTTTTTCATTTCAAGAACTATATTATTTTATCATTTCATAAATGACTCCATATTCATTTGATGAAGCACAAAATGGTGGGCGGGCGATTGGGAACCCTGACGTCTGGGTCAGGCCTGAAGCGGCCCTCTGCAGAAACCCTGACGTGTCTTGGCTGCCTCAAATATATAGTAAATTAAAATTTTTATTTCTTAGATTATTTCAAATTGGCACTCTTCACTCTCCAGTTTTAGTTTCCACGTGTTTCCGTCTCCCACATCAGCAGCTGCAAAGAGGACAATCCCAGGCCGGCCACACGGGGGCGTGCAGGAGTCGCATCAAATGTTGGTGACGTCATGTTAGAGCCGGTCTGACGTTTCCAGTCATGTTGAGTAGATTTACTGCTTTGGGCTGAAGTTGGATTCCTTCGGTGTTCCTCACGGTTCTGTCCTGAGTCCCTCATGATCTCCGTCCATCCATTCATCCATCCATCCATCCGTCTGTCCATCCATCCGTCTATCCATCCATCCATCTGTCTATCCATCCATCCATCCATCCATCCATCCATCCATCTGTCCATCCATCCGTCTATCCATCCATCCATCCATCCGTCCGTCCATCCATCCGTCTATCCACCCATCCATCCGTCTATCCATCCATCCATCCATCCATCCGTCTGTCCATCCATCCGTCTATCCATCCATCCATCCGTCTATCCATCCATCCATCCGTCTGTCCATCCATCCGTCCATCCGTCTATCCACCCATCCATCCGTCTATCCATCCATCCATCCATCCGTCTATCCATCCGTCTATCCATCCATCCATCCATCCGTCTATCCATCCATCCACCCATCCATCCATCCATCCGTCCGTCTATCCATCCATCCATCCATCCACCCATCCATCCATCCATCCATCCGTCTATCCATCCATCCATCCATCCGTCTATCCATCCATCCATCCACCCATCCATCCATCCGTCTATCCTTCCATCCATCCACCCATCCATCCATCCGTCCGTCTATCCACCCATCCATCCGTCTATCCATCCATCCATCCATCCATCCATCCATCCATCCGTCTATCCATCCATCCACCCATCCATCCATCCGTCCGTCTATCCATCCATCCATCCATCCATCCATCCATCCGTCTATCCATCCATCCATCCATCCATCCATCCATCCACCCATCCATCCGTCTATCCATCCATCCATCCATCCATCCATCCATCCATCCGTCTATCCATCCATCCATCCATCCATCCACCCACCCATCCATCCGTCTATCCATCCATCCACCCACCCATCCATCCGTCTATCCATCCATCCACCCATCCATCCATCCGTCTATCCATCCATCCATCCACCCATCCATCCATCCATCCATCCATCCATCCATCCATCCATCAATCCGTCTATCCACCCGTCCATCCATCCATCCATCCATCCATCCATCCATCCATCCGTCTATCCATCCATCCGTCTATCCATCCATCCGTCTATCCATCCATCCATCCATCCATCCGTCTATCCATCCATCCATCCATCCGTCTATCCATCCATCCATC
>CAEGAG010086216.1:0-21322 GCA_903067065.1 Brachyrhaphis terrabensis | reverse complement strand
CCTGAATAGACCTTGCCAGGGAGGCTTAAGAGTGTGACCCCTCTATAATTGGAGCACACCCTCCGGTCCCCCTTTTTAAACAGGGGGACCACCACCCCAGTCTGCCAATCCAGTGGAACTGCCCCCAATGTCCATGCGATATCGCAGAGTTGCGTCAACCAACACAACCCTACAACATCCAGAGCTTTAAGGAACTCTGGGTGAATCTCATCCACCCCCGGAGTCCGGCCACCGAGGAGCTTTTCAACCACCTCGGTGACCTTGTCCCCAGAGATTGGAGAGCCCGACCCAGAGTCCCCAGGCTCAGCTTCCTCAGTGGAAGGCATGTTGGTGGGATTGAGGAGGTCTTCGAGGTATTCCGCCCACAGGCCCACAACGTCCCGAGTCGGGGTCAGCAGAATACCACCCCCACTATAAAAATGTTGATGCTGCACTGCTTCCCCCTCCTGAGACGCTGGATGGTGGACCGGAATCGCCTCGAAGCCGTGCGGAAGTCTTTTTCCATGGCCTCTCCGAACTCCTCCCACACCTGAGTTTTGCCTCAGCAACCACCTGAGCCGCATGTTGCTTCGCCTGCCAGTACCCATCAGCTGCTTCCGGAGTCCCACAGGCCAAAAAGGCCCGATAGGACTCCTTCTTCGGCCTGACAGCATCCCTCGCCAAAGGTGTCCACCAACGGGTTCGAGGGTTGCTGCTGCGACAGGCACTGACAACCTTGCGGCCGCAGCTCCGGTGAGCCGCCTCAACAATGGAGGCATGGAACATGGTCCACTCAAACTCAATGTTTGAGTGGACCACCTCCCCCGGAATGTGTTTGAAGTTCTGCCGGAGATGGGAGTTAAAGCTCCGCCTCACAGGGGATTCCGCCAGACGTTCCCAGCAGACCCTCACAACACGTTTGGGCCTGCCAGGTCTGACTGACGTTTTAAACTCATGGGAACGGTAACTGTACAAGCGTTGGATAATGAAAAACTCCTGTGCTAGGCGAAAAAACGAAGCACAGTACACAAACATGACAAACACACCTTCCTCACAGTCCAAGCCAGTGAGCTCACTTATATGTCTTTATATATAATAATACATCTATATTTGGTAAAAAAAAAAATTAACTTCACAACTCTACCAATTAAGAGAATTGTTTCTTCAAACTTAAAAAGAAAAAAGGAGGAGGAAAAAAACAAAACATTCAACAGCATTTTTTTTTCTTTAGATATTTTGTGTTGGAGGATTAAATAGGAGGAGTTGAGGGTGAGAAATAGAAAACCAGCCTGCCTCCCCATCCCAACCGCCTTCAGATTTTACTTCGTTCAGCTAAGAAAAAAGGTGGGGAAAAAAAGTGAAATGCAGGAAAAGTTCATTCTTTTAGAAAACAGTTCTATGTTATATGTAAGTTAAAGAAACAAACAAAAAAGGGGGTGGAGAGCAGAATGGGGGGGATTATCATAATACAAATTCCCAACACTCAACGTTTCACCTCCTAATTTTTATAACCATTTTCAGCTCCAACTTTTAGGCCTCTCCTGGCACAGCGCCTCCTCTGGCTGCAGTCGGGACTGCAGGGAGAGGCTGGGCCAAGACATGGAGGGAAACCTCTGCAGGAGGAAGAGGGAGCTTCACATGTAGACAAGGTTTCGCAGGAGTGATGAGCCGTAACCCCGCCTCAGGAGGAGGCGGAGGAGGTCCCGTCGGCGGATGTTAGTTCCCACCCCAGTTGTAGCTGTTCTACGGCGACTTGTTTATCTGAGATTTCTGCTGAATGGAGGCGTTCTGGCTGCGCTGTCCGGTGCCGCTCTGCCAGATAACTGATCGTCAACAGGGTTCAGACAGGCAATAAGGATTCAAACATCTGTAAATGGTTCTCTTTTTATTGGGATTGTTAACTGATGCTGGGTTGCCAGATTGGGCTGCTTTTGAACATATTTAGTTGAAAAACCAGAACAGGCTTTGGTGCGTTTTTAGAAAGATTTCAGAGGAAAGTTTTTGAAAATAGTTTTATTTGCATTTCAATTAAATGGAGTGTTATTGCACTTAACTTTTTAGTTAATTTATTTCAAAATCTCTAGAATCTGTCGAATGATCAGTCATTGGATAAGTGTCACGATACAGAAGTATATTGTAAAACTGAAATCCCAGGGAAAAAACTCAAGTCTCTGTGTTCAAATAGTCAGGTCCCAATGGGTTCTGGTTCTGGTTGTCGGGATACAATAAACAACAACCAAAAATGTTGTCTGAATACAGTGTGATGGGACACAAGATATTTTTATTTTTTGTCATTAGAGGTTGAGATTTCAGCTGGTTTTTTTTTTTGGGAGTTTCATGGTTTTTACGCTGGAATCAGTCAAACCTGGCAACCTTTTAAGGGAGACAGCGTTTTTATGCTTTTACCACAATAAAATTCAAGCATTTTCAAGGAAACTTTTCAAACTTTTCCAGCACCAAACTTTGGAGTTAAAAGCAATACAACTGAACTAAAGAAGACGTGATATCATTTATTACCATTATTAGTGTATTTTACATTCTACAGCAGGGGAAAGTTAAAGTAAAATATGACAACATTTTCTGTTTTTAAAAGTCTCTTATAGAGACTTGACTGGTCTGAGAAAGTTACAAAAAAATATCTCCCATTTTCTTGCTAAGGTTTCTGGAATTTAAAATAATTTTGGTGATTCTAACTGACCCAAAAACAAGAAAAGTTTGGTCTGATTTAAGTTCAGACATTGAGAAAAAAATGTGTTTGTGTCTTTTCATTACTTACTTCTTTGTACTTACTTTGTTTAAATAAAGTTTTTTTTTAATCCCTCTAATAAACGTCACTGCTCACACAGCCAGTGATTGGTAGTTTCTGCAATAGGAGGCGTGTCATCTAGTCTCTCATTGGTCGGAGTTTTAAACCTCCCTGACATGGTTGGTCGGACAGGTCGGCGTGTGATTGGTTGATTTCACTGCCTTCAATTTTAAAAATGCGTTGCTGCTGATCGCTGGTCTGAACAGCTGCTCCACCGGGGCAGAAACACAAAGATCTTTTTTAAACCAAAGACAAGAGCTCACTTAAAGCGCTTTCACTTCATCGCCTGATCACGTCTAGGTTTTAGGAAACATAACTTGATTTTAATTCTGCTATGCTGCAGTGAAGTTTCACTGTGCAAGATCTCAGTCTCATTCACTTCAGCAGCGTCGCCTTGTTCAAGACCCATCAGGAGGTAATGTAAGCTGCTTTTCGTCAGCCTGTTTCCGCGATGCTAGCCGGAGAGGATGGCGCTCCGCTGCAGTGCTGCGTGGCGGTGGAGAGGCTGAACAGCTGCGGCCAGGCCACCCGGAGACAGCTCATCCGCAAAGCCTCCGTCATCCTGGGCCGCAACGAGTTCCAGGAACTCATCCTGCGTGTGCACGACGGAAAACTATCCCACAGTTACCTCCTGAAAGAGTTCAGGCTCTTCACCAAGTTCGCCAGTGATGGGAAATGCACCGTGAAGTTGCTCCCCGAAAACACCCAGGTGCTCCTCTCCAACTGCCCTCCGGACCGCCTGAAGCTGTTCCTGAAAACCCTGAGCGTCAAGCACCAAGTCTGGCAGAGCGGCCGGCCTCTGACCGACCGGGAAAAGCTGAAGGCCGGCCTGCCCCGCAGCTTCGAGGCCATCAGCCCTCTGCAGCAGAAAGACATCCAGAAGGTGAATGAGCTGCGGAGCAGAGCGGCTCCCTCCGGCCTGACGGACCGCAGCAACAAGGGGCCAGCTGCGGGTACAGGTCAGCAGGTCAAACGGTCCCGAAGTGAGGCCAGCTGCAGCCCGGTGAGTCACTGGACACCACACGCTGGTAAACTGGTCCAAAATGTACTTTAATGAGAGTAACGTTACTGGAATATGCTTTTATAAAAGTAGGAGTTAATAGTTTTCCATTAAATGACTCTAGTAAGGGTAGAAAGGCAACTGAAGTGTTTAATCATCATAACACCTGACTGAATTTGTGAAAGAAAAAAAAATCTAAAACTATGTGCCAATTCTGGTATTTTAAAGAAAAAAAGGGCTAATAATATACATTAAAATGTACAAATTCAGAACGAAATCCTATTAGAGATTGACAAAGACTTGAAAGGGATGTACAGTAGATCACTCTCCAGCAGCACATTAACATATAAGAGTTAAAATGAAGTGTAGCTTTACATATATCCACCTGTTAAAATGGCCCAGTCAAAGTCCAGAACTAAATCCACATTAGAGTCTGTGGAAAGACTTGGATTTCTTGACAGAAGCTTTCTGCCCAGTTTGAGTTGGGACTGAAATCTTCAGAACAATTTAGCATATATTAATGAAATGCCCATTTATTAACTGAAAAATATTACACACTGATAGATGCTTGAAAGCCGTTATGTATGTAAGTTATGGTTTTCTGCTTATAGTTGATGAGAATGTGACATTTAAAATTTGAATATTACATCAGATCAATAACAAAACATGTTTTTATACAGAAATGTAGCCTTAATAAAAATTGTTTAACACCTGCTTGAAGGTTGTCAATTTTCAAAAGCTCCATGTTAATCTGACAAATTAACCTCATTGGAAGGCATATCCTAATTTAGTGAATAACTGCACTTTTCTTTCAGAAACTTTTCTTTTCTTCCAGCTGATCACATTAAATCCTAATTAAATACATAAGTTTGTAGCTGACAAACTGTCAGAAATGCGGACTATAAATTCTTTGTTTTTATTTTTATTTCCCTTCAGGGAAGCATTAGCAAAAGCTCTTGCATTATTAAAGTCCACTTACTCTGCTTCCTAATTCAATCTCCAGCCCTACGATTTCTGTAAAGCCATGTGGGCTTCAGAAACTCATCAGACGTTTTGGTGGTGATTACAGGTGAAGGGAAACCCCAGTAAGAGAGCCATCTTGTCTCTCCCGATACGGAAGCTCAGCAAAGAGCAGGCTGCTGTTCTCAGTGCGGTGCTGAGCGGCAAGAACGTCTTCTTCACTGGAAGTGCTGGTAAAATGTACAATCTTCCCTGAATGTCGTCTCTAACGCTCTGCTCAGTCGCTCTTTGACACCTTCAGATCTATATTTGAGGTATCTGGTTTTCTCTCCAGGTACGGGGAAATCCTTCCTGCTGAAGAGAATCCTGGGATCTCTCCCCCCGAAGAGCACCTTTGCTACGGCCAGCACAGGAGTGGCTGCGTGTCACATTGGAGGAACAACACTGCACAGCTTCGCTGGTTAGAGGAAACAATTTTCATCTTCAAGTGAAATTGCGGCTAACGGCTCGGGCTGTGCACACCAGGGTCTTGGTGGAAAGTGATTAAAATAGAACAATTTTCAAATTTAGAGTAGAGACACTGCTCTGTTAAAATGAGATTTCTCCATGATTTCTCTTCCTTTTGGTCTAATAAACTGTCAGAATGCATCCTCTTCCTGCCTAATTCTAACTGGATTTTGTCATTTCAAAGTGTCCATGCTGACATTTAGTCTGACCCAGTAGAAGAACTAATCTGGGTTTCACCTAAGACCCACTTTATTTATCATTAACTGATCTTTGCTCATCTGCTTGCTTTATTCCAGGTATTGGCTCAGGCTCCGCCCCCTTGGAGCAGTGTGTGGAGCTGGCCCAGCGGCCCGCTGTGCTGCAGCACTGGACCAGCTGTCGCCACCTCATCATTGATGAGGTCTCCATGATGGAGGCCCAGTTCTTTGACAAGCTGGAGTCCGTAGCCAGGTGGGATCAGGAGTGTGACAATATCATTACATTTTTCAAGTAATGATGAGTTTGATCTGGGAATGTCATTTATGTTTATGCAACTCCCAAACCAATTCCTCATTAAAATGATAGAAATCAATGCTATCAATGTAAATAGCATTGTAGATTAAAGTGCTGTGTTACATGGTCTAAACAAAGTCTAAGTGCTACATCGGGTTCTTGGCCAAAATTGGTGTGCTTTGTTTAAATGGGCTGTTGTTTTTTTCAAAATATATTTTTATCAATTTATTAGTCTAGAGCCATTTTGCCCTCAGCTCAACTGTTGATTTACAGGCCTTTTTTTTTCTTCTTCAGACATTAGAAAAGGGTTAAGGTTATGGCCCACTAAGCAATTTTTCTTTTCCAGAACAACACACACTTTTTGATGAATATTAGTCCCGTTTTTCTAAAAATGTATTCAACAGACTTTGCTTAAAGTGGCACTGGTGAATGTACGGTTTTGTTGGACCTTTAGCAGCTTTTGACACCTTTGGTCTTAACTAGCAGACAAGTGTTCATATAAACCTCAGTGTGCCAGATCCTACTGAGCTAAGATGTGGAGTACTCTTCACGTATTGGATCAAAAGTGTTCAAAACAAAAAGGTTTTTGAACACATTTTTTTTAAACTATATTTTCATGCACTTGAACATTAGTACATTTCATAAGTTCTTCCTTCCACTTTCTCTGAATCAAATGCTTTATTCTTCTAATATCTGATTGGTGAAGACAACAATACCTCACTTTTATGTAGATGATGTACAGCTGTGCTGTTCTCCAAACAGTCTAAATTACTGCAGTCACAAACGAAGTTTCCCGGATTCAAATCCCATTGGGTTAGGAAAGGTGTGTGTACTGGAGACAGTAGATGGAGAACCTAAAATAAATTAACTGGTTTAAAATATAACTTTTATTTATTTATTTTTTTAACCAAACTCTGAGAAAGTCCATGTTTAATTATTGACCCAGGGAACATGATTCCTCTGATCAGGCAACAAATTGGACTTTTGAACTCGGCTGTCAAGTCAAATTTAAGGAATTTGTGGTGTTTTTGACTAACCAGTGGAATCTTTTTTTTTTTTTTTTATTACTACAAGCTGTGCTTTGTGGCTCAATAGAAGGGCAGGAAAAGCATATGCTGAGGTTACTGTCCTTGATGCAGCTGTTCTGGGTTTGATTCCCAGAACTGGACTATTAACTGGATGTCTTATTCTTTTTTTCTACCCTACTTCCTGTCCAGCTACTCATGAATACAGGCCAGTAACAAAACCTTTTCAAAGTTACGTAGTCAAAGCCAAGCCCAAATGGGATTTGAATCCAAAATCTACTTGCACCCAGAAGCAGGTGTGAACATTATTTACTAAAGAGGAAGGCTAGCGCCACAGCGTGCTAATGCTTTAGTTTGTTTTCATTTTTCTTGTGTCATGTTTTAGAGGCGTTTAGGAAGCAGGAAGTAGAAGGGAAAAAAGTTTTTTATCATGACATTTTTTATTATGACTTCTTTGACAGTTTTAAAACTGAACTGTTAGTGTTTCAGCTGGTCTCTGTGCAGCTCTGCTCTCACACAGTTTTCTGAAATTGGTGTACAGGAAAAGTCTCATGACACGTAGAGCTGCAGCAGCCTGTTCAGTCCTGCTTGTGGGGGAGACCTGAATGAATTAAGCTTAGCAGAGAACTCGGTTTTAAAAGACTTCTTTTTTTTTTTTTTTTCTTCAATGGTTTAACTGATCTCCTTGAAATTAACTCCAACTGTTATCAAAACTTGAATGGTGAAGCTTGAAATTACAACAGAACAATCACTCCTCCTGAGTGATAGGGACGCCTTTCTGTGAACACAGGCTTTATTATTCTCATGTCAGATTAGTTAAGGCCATGAGAGACTGGGTCTGACCCAGTACTGTAGAACTGAACCTCGCTGTGTCTCTTGTCAGGTCGGTGAGGAGATCCACACAGCCATTTGGAGGCATCCAGCTCATCGTCTGTGGGGATTTCCTCCAGCTACCTCCAGTTCCTAAAGGAAAGGAAAAGGCCAGCTTCTGCTTCCAGGTTGGCCTTCTGCAGCATTTCTTTACTGAACTGCTGAAGCTCAGCAGTAGTGCTGCCGACCTACACTGGATCTTATTTTCGTTACTGGAGATAAAGCTACATGTTAAATAGATTAGGACCTTCAATATTGGTTTTTCCTGGTATACAGATGCATATGCTAAGGCTGGTCTTGGTGCACGTGAGTCATTGCTGCTGTCTGTGTTTATTCATAATTCAAACAATGTTCTTTAGTGAGCATCTTCCTTCTCCTTGTGCATTTTCTGGGAATCATTATGGAAATTCATGGAAAACCTTCTGATCTGTGAACTTTCAGGCCAGGAGTTGGAGGAAGGTCATCCAGGTCAACATGGAGCTAACAGAAGTGAGGAGGCAAACCGACCAGAACTTTATCTCCCTCCTGCAGGCAGTGAGGGTGGGCAGGTAAAACAACCCCATGGTTGATTGTGATGCTGCTGCTTTACACAATGCATGTCAATACTACTCTGATTGCAGCTGCAATAAACCATCCGTGATCTGAGTCCCACTGAAACAAGGTTCTCGGTGTGAAAAGCTTCAACTGATCACATGTTTGATTTAACTGTACCGATTACTTTGACTGCTCTCACTGGGACTAGAAATCCTTGGGGTGTGTGAACCTCAATAAGCTGAGGCGATGTAGGAAAAAGTTAGACAAATTTTCTCCACATCATTCAGGGCTTGTCATCTTAAATTAGTGTATCTAAAATTAAGGCCTTAAAATGTCTTAGATTTATTTTAAAGTGACAGTGTTATGCAAAATTTACCTTTTTGACTTGAAGTGTTGCTTTGATTCTTTGTTGGCTTTTTGAGAAATGCTTTAGTCTCCCATGGCAACCATTCAGCTGCGAAGAATGCCTGGTTGGACTTAGCCCCGCCTTCGAGGCACAGCTCCTCCTCCGAGCTGCAGTTTCTAAGCTTCTGCCTCACAGGAGTTTTTCAGAGACACAGAAGCCCAATTTCAAGTCAAATTTCATTTGTCATTTTTGTGATAGTGATGTTTTATTTATTCATCCATTTATGCCTAGAAAATGCATAATACTGCCCCTTTAAAGTCCTAAAATTGCATATCTAAAATTAATATCTTAAATTGTCTTGAATTATTATTTTTTTTTTAATAAGTTGACCTTAAATACTTTAATCAAAGTTCTTAATTCTGCATGGGTTTTTTTTGTTGTTGTTGTTGTTGTTTCTCATGGGAATTTCTACTTCAGGCAACTCTTTGAAACGTGTTCAGACATGTTCATTGCGTTCTGTGACTCTAGGCAGTTGAGGCTACTGGTAGTTACCTGCTAATATACCTTTGCTACCTAGTTTTTTTTTTTTTTTTCTCCAATCATGGTGAATTCATCTGCAGTTGGCTGGAGGACGTTTGTCTTTGCCATCTGTTGCCAACCCATAAGAGGCATTCTGTTCCAAAAAGCTTGGCACTATGGAGGTTAAGGCTGTAGAGAGCATGACATAATATACAATTTACGTCTGTAAATTTCTGTGGTGATATACCGTAGGTCTTTAATTTCATTCATACATTTAAGTTGGTGAAATGTGCAGAAGCCCTGTCATTGAGTGACAAAGTCCTACAGTTTTTGTTGCCACATGGAGATTGACAAGCTGTAACAGGATGAGGTGTGATATGTCTCTTAGCTTTGGGTGTCATGTTCCCTTTAACGGGTAACGACTGTGGAATGTGTTCTTCATTTCTTGTAAGTTTCATGTTGGATTTTCAAAACGTGAGGCAGCACAGATCCTCACGTTTTGCTTCTCCTGTTAGATTCCATCCATCCATCCATCCATCCATTTTCTTTACACCCTTGTCCCTAGTGGGGTCGGGAGGTGCTGGTGCCTATCTCCAGCTGCGTTCCGGGTGAGAGGCGGGGTCACCCTGGACAGGTCACCAGTCTGTCGCAGCTGCTGGAATTTGAAAGGGTCAATGTATTTTAGTTTCTTCTTTTTCTTTTTTCTCCCCTCCAAGTTATAAATGTTACACCCAGAGCAGCTCCATCTCCGGTATGAGTTTGAGCTTTTCCTGAAGAAAATGTTCTGTGTCACAATAACTCAGGGTGTCGGAGGAAGTCACAGCCACACTGCTGAAGAGTGCCTACCATCAGATAGAGCGGGACGGGATTCTGGCCACCAGGCTGTGTACGCACAAGGACGACGTGGAGCTCACCAATCAGAACAAACTCCAGCAGCTACCAGGTCTGATTGCTAACTGCCTGCTCCTCTATTAACACCTTAAACAACGTCTTTACCAGCGTGGCACTGAGAAGTAGCTCTGATGTGCCATTCCTCCAGGTGTTTGCTAATTGGGGGGGAACAAAACCAATAATTACTGGAAATTTTCTCCACTGTTTGTGCCATGAGAGTATCAATCAGAAAATAAAAAACATAATTAAATGCAGTTGTTATGTGCAGTTTGGTGATACAAATCACTGTTGGTACAGCATCCTGCTTCAAGAAGCAGGGATTGAAATGAGCTTCTGGAGAAGCCCATTTCAAATGATAATCTTTTGCAATAACAGTATTTGTGCTTATGACGCTATGAATGCTGTTCCATGCAGTCACAGCCATATGATTATCTAAAATAGTGATATGGGTTGTTGTAACCCATATTACTACCACAGAATAATGTGATAAAAATTTAAGCTTGTATCGCCCACCCCTAGTTCTGGAAACGTTTTATTTTTGTAAGACAGGATTTCATCTAAAACCCTTTTAATAAGATAGGGAGGGGAGGGTTCAGTTATTTTGTTTTTTTATTTTTTCGTAACTGATCTCAGATCTGTTACTGAGATCAGTAACAGATCTCAGTTACTGTAGATCTGTCAGCGATCTACAGTAACTGAAGCGTTTCTCCTCGTCCTGCAGGGTCGTCGTGGGCGTTTGAGGCTCTAGACAGCGACCCAGAGCTGGTGAGGACCATAGATGCTCACAGCCCAGTCAGCAGGCTGATCCAGCTAAAAGTGGGAGCCCAGGTAGACTTCAACTCAATGTCTACTGCTGAGATTGAGTCTGTTCGAATAAAACCAATTTTTAAAACCTTTTTGCATCCCAAAAGGTCATGTTGACCAAAAACCTGGACGTAGCTCGAGGTCTGGTGAACGGCGCCAGGGGAGTGGTGGTCTCATTCGACTCAGGAAAACAAGGTTTGGATCAGTTTTTTTTTCTGTTGGCACAATACTTGAACAGGAACACAATGTTTAATTAAAAGTGAAGTTTGTTGTTTTTTTTATTTTATTCCCCCCACTTGTCAGTGTGTGACAGAAAAGCTTCTCATATTTTCATTGAATTAAAACCAAATGAAAATGAGCTTTTGTTCTTTCAGTGTGAGAACAAAAGTGTGCAGAATGCCACAGTAATGACAGTGAGTAGGCTCATCACTACGTGACAGTAGTGGCTCCACTCAGCAGCTTTTCAGCTCCAGGATATCAGCTGAACTTGGTTAATTTAGAACAAAATAAACTTCAGAATTTAAATTTTTTAGCCAGCTTTTATAATTGTACTGACCTTTTGTTTCTTCTGACAGGAGAGGCAGAGATTTCAATTTATTATTATTAAACCAATTATCTTTATTCTTGTACCGCACTATTAAAAACAGAATCCTTTCTTAACACCATGTTGTGATGTTTTTAAATGGAGGGACGTGTGGAGTTGTTATTTTTCTACCAAACACATTTTCTTGTGTGCCATCAAACTCGCTGTTGCAGTTATCTCACTGAACCATAAAGCTGTGTCCTAAGTGGGAGCAGAAAACCAGAAGCCTGTCTCAATGTGGATTTATGGAACAGTTTTGAGGCAAACTGCCACAGACACATTTAAACAATCTTCATTTTTAAGTGGAAAAAAAAATGAAGCGGTGCTGACAGAACCTGGTCCCAGGAACAGTGTCAGGTTAAAAACCTAAATATTGGATCAAAAGAGGTTTGATGGCGTGTCTTTAAAATGAAGATAAAGAGGGGGAAAAAGGTGAAGATTCTGAGGTGGTTTTTTACTTTCATGAACATGAAAAATAATTCTACATCAGTTCTTCTTGTGGCTTCTGCTCTTTCTTCTCGAATCTCCAGTTGGTCGTGGCTGATGGCAGCTCATACTGAGCCAGGTTCTGGTTCTGCTGGAGGGTTCTTCCTTCCCACTGTCGCTCCATGCATGCTCTATATGAGGGATTGCTGTAAATTCTTTACATGAAGCAAACAGCTGCCTGTCAACAACTCCATGTTGCGCCAATAGTGAAGGCTATTTCCTGATCCACTGATCTACTCCCTCGTTTGTTGTCAGGATTCCCACGTGTGCACTTCCTGTGTGGGATCACGGAGGTGCTGAAGCCGGAGCACTGGGTGTTTAAATCTGCCGGTGGGATCCATTTGAGCCGACAGCAGCTGCCGCTGAAACTGGCCTGGGCCATCTCCATCCACAAGAGCCAGGTGAGTCCAGGACCTGCACTGCAAAAACACAAGTCTGACCAAAGTAGTTATCTAGTTTCTACTGCATATATCTTAGTTTTGTTACTTCGGTAAGTAACTTTTCATCAATCTATAACAGCTTTTTTTTTTTTTTTAAGTAAATAATTCTTTCTTTACAGAGAAAGTGAATAAGTTTGACTTGGAACTCCACAGGTTGGCTTATGACTGCTTCCTCTTTGTTCCTGTCCTCATCAACAGAGAAGAACGACTGAAAATAATTCTCTGAATCTTTTATGACTCTTGTTGTTGGAGGGCATGTTTATCACACCACTCTGCCCTTGATAACTAGTTTCAGGGAATGCAGGTTGGTTCCTGACTGGTTTCCACTAAATGACCTTTTTTCTTCAGAGCACACTATTAGAGACATGGCCATGTTCCTTTTTCTCTTGATTTCCTGTTGCTCTTCAGTAAATGCAAACCAACTGTGCTCCTGCCAAGTGTTTCTATATCCTGTTGCTGGTTGGGAGAGAGAGGAGGTGAGATTAGTGGCAACAAATCTATTTGGAAAGGAAATGACTGTTTCACCCTGCAGCCGCTGTTGCTACTACATCCTGACCCCAGACTCAGTAATTGGTTGGAGAATGGAGGAAGAGGCCTTCTGGATAATTGGGATCATTGGGTTGTAAGCACTGGGAGCAGGGGAGGTCTACAGCGCAGGTATCTACAGACATAACACAATTCGTTGACAGAATTTAAATGACCGTTTTTGTTTTCTACTCTGTATTCAAGATGGGTTCTAGAGTAGAAATCCAATAGTTGCAGTAAAACTGAGCAATGAGGGGAGAGTGATGGTAGCTTCTTGGCCTGTATTCCAGTTGTAGCCAGAACTGGGAAATTTTTATTTTGCAATCAGAAAAATCTGATTTCCTACAGGGAACATCTCCAACTATTCCCAGTTGGGTAGTGAGGCCGACTTTGGGTCTCAATACGACCGCTCCTCACATCAACAGTAACCTGTGGTGGAAATGTATTTATTGGCACTGCTTCCAGGTTGGCACTTTTGTCAGACAGACAAGTGTCTGGAACTCCAAACTGAACAAATGAAGTGGAATGTAGCACTTAAAGGGGCAGTGTTATGTAAAACTGACCTTTTTAAAACCGATCATGTTATATTATTCTGTCATTGGGGAAAAAAAATAAAAAATAAAAATTGGAGTGTTGCTTTGATTCTTTCATGCATGTTTGAGAAACCCTTTAATCTCCATGGCAACCATTCAACTGTACAAAATGCCAGGTCGGACTCAACCCACTGCAAATCAGAGGAAAGCTGGAGAAAACCTTGTTAAAGAGTTAATAGAGGAGATGACATCCTGAAGGCGGAGTTTCAGAAAATGGTTTAAAATTTCAAGCTGTTAAGTTATAAAGTAAAAATTATTTTGTCATATTTGCATACCTTCACTGGAAATGTGGCTGGTAGTTTATATAAAAACGCAGTGTGGCGTGCTAGTTGATACCTGTGAATTTTGAATGTCACATCATCTTCTGGTGTATTTTGAAGTTGTGGAGACAAAGAGTAATAATCCACTTTGATAAAAAACAGGGTTTTTTTGTTTTGATTTTTATCCTGAGTCTAAACTAGAAAACGGCTTCAGATTCATCAGATATCAAAGTGCTGCTCTCTCGTCGTTCCCTCTGCTGAGTGTGTTGCTCATGTTGAACAGCCAGTTTTACCCCTTGTCTGTGTTTCTTGTGAAGGGAATGACTCTGGACTGCGTGGAGATCTCCCTGGCTCGGGTGTTTGAGAGCGGCCAGGCCTACGTGGCTCTGTCTCGAGCTCGAAGCCTGGAGGGCCTCAGGGTCATGGACTTTGACCCCCACGTTGTCCGGGCGGATCCAGATGTTCTCCTCTTCTACAAGAAGCTGAGGAAGGAGCGGCTGCTCATGCAGGTGAGTGCGGAGCTCTCCCCGTCTCCCAGAGTTTGGTCTTGACTGAAAGATTTCATCTTCAGTGTCACCAAGTTTCCAGAAAGTGAGAATTGGGATGTTTTTGTGTTCAGAACTGATTGAGTGGGATTTTCCTGCAGGCCTCCATGGATGATTTCTACAATAAAGAAAATGCTTGACGAGCATCTGCATCTCCTGAGCCACTATGCACCATGTGCATGACTTATGCTTTTAATACAATCTGAATTTTACTGAACTCACTGGCTGAGTTCCACTGACACCTGCAGTTCATTTCTGCAACTTGCAGTTTTGATTTTTTTTTTTTTTTTTTTTTTAAATCATGGCATGATTTGTAATTTATTTTGGTTTATATTAAAATATACTTTTAGCCTTACTATCCAAGTCTTGTTGTCATGTAGTTTGTATGAATGAGGAATAATTGAGTATGCAAGAGTTTATGAAAATGCTGAGTCATCTGTATGGCAGCCAGAAATAACTGGATTTATCACTTTGGCTTTATTATGATTTAAGTAACCAATAAGTTTAAAATCTCAACTAAAGCAACTCAACAGCTTCACAGGCTTTACATCAAATCTAAGGCAATTCAAGAAAAGTAAAAGTTTAACAATTCTGGAGATAAAAAAAAAAAACTAACTCAAAGATAATGTGAACAGGAAATTCACTGAATCCAGTGTCACTTTTGCCACTTTTGGTTAGCCTTTTAACACAAAATGGCTGACGTTTTCCCTAAACAAGTTTTCAGACTTTGCCATGAAGTGAATCATGTTTCCACTAATCGTCTTTAACATTTCTGCAGCTTGGTTTGGGTTGACCTTTCAGTAATTTCAGTTAACTGGGCAGGACTGGCTCAGACACACACCTCTGAAAACGTTCCATGTGTTTTGGATTGATTGGTGACCCTAACCAGCCGGCCTTTTATCAAGGGCCGGACAGCCTGGAGTTAGCCAAAAGACAAATATACTTTTAATATGTAGTAGCATATAAGTAACTTCATGTTGTTATTGTGGGATGTTTTCTCTAGGTGGTAGAGAAAAATTAAGGTGTAAAGGTAATTTTATTTATACAGCATATTTTCAGCAACAAGGCAATACAAAATGCCTAGACCACAAGTAATAGAAAATCTGGGAAAATGAATAAATTCTTATGCATTTGGGCTTTTTTTCCACATGAAAACTGTTTAATATCACTAAAAAATAATTAGAAAAACTCTAACCAAAGAGATTTGAGTCTGGTGCATTACAGGCACCAATATATCCACATACTTTCTTTGACAACTGACATCGTCTTGCTTTATTAACTTTGTATTATAATACTCTAAAAGTATGTTCACAAAAATGAACTTCCTGGCTCCATGTTTAATTCCTAACAGGAAGTTGTGGTTGTTTTGAAGCAAGATGATTAGTTCATAGGTTTTAGCTTTGTGCTACACTGCCCCCTATGGATTTAGCATGTTTTTGAAACCACGCCAACGGGCGGATTTGTCCGAGTTAATGTGGAAGAACTTTTCTGAAACCGATCCAGTGTAAGATTTTTAAAACGACGTGATGCAGATGTTGGTTTTTACATGTTGGCCTCAGGCTCTAAGGCTTAAAATGAAGCATGATCTGTAACGTGATTAGGCTGGTTTGCCTTTGCAAAAATCCTCAAATTGGAGTTAAAGATTTAAGGGGGTTGACCTCTAGCATCATTAGAAGTTATTTTAAATCAAAAATCTAATTTCATTTGAACTTATTCATTGCCAGGAATAACAAAGAATGACACGTTCAGACAGACTGACGAGGAACCAGGAATAAGAGGAAAATATTTATTTCTAAGTGGGAACAGTGATTCCAAGGCCAAACCCTGAGGTAAACGTTTCATTCCTGGAGCGCCATCTTAACTCTGGACTGATTTCTAACTCTGCTGCACCAGGGATGGGAGCAGCAGTGTTGATGAATAACAATGGCATTAAGAGCACATGATTACAGAGGACATGCATTAAGTCTAACATGATTATGGGAAGCAAGCATCATCAAGCATCATGGTGGCTGCTTATCAGTCGATCAAGATCCTACAGCTGCACTGGGTGAGGGGGGCTGTGGAGGGTACGGTCATTTCACATTGTGGAACAGCTTGTGTGCAACCTGAAAGCAGAGAAACACAATTAGATTCTTTACTGAAAGAAACTCAATCAAAATCAGCTTCAGCATCTACAGCGTGTTCAGAGGATTAGAGACCAGAGCTCTGTTCTAAACCAATAAATGTACTGGAGAACTTCAAGTTTTTTTTTTGTTTGCTTTGTTTGTTTTTCCTGGTTGCTGGTGAGCTAGAAAAAAAGAATTTGTTGTTTTTCAGCTGCTGAATCCTTACTGTGTGTTTTACATGCAGACTTTAGAATTTTTTCTTCCTCCTGTTTTATTTGTGTGGATAATGTGAGTTTAATTTTAACCAAAGTTATTTAATTCTACTCAAACACTCGTCTGTTTATAGTCACATCTCACAGTGTTTGCCTTTAACTAAAAGGAGGAATAGAAATAATCTTCCTTTGGACTTGAACTCTGGCTGAACTGAGATCAGATTCATTTTGTTTCCAATTCATTCTCATCATATTTGACATTCTGAACTTTCATATTTTAATTTGTTGGATGTAAAAATTAAAACTGTAAAAAAGTAGAATAAAATATTATTTTCTAGTGATGGATTTGAACAATAAACTAATGTGAATATTAGCCCTGCTAGTGAAGCTCAGTCTCTCCAAACTTCTCTGTAGTTCAAACTGCTGTAACACTTACACAGTGGTCCCGTGCGTGCAGGAAGTCGAACAGCTCTTCTGTGCACTCCTCTGTAGTGCTGGACCTGGAGCTGACCCTGGCTTCACACACCTCCAGACGCTCCTTCAGGTGAACACAGTGCTCAGTCTGCTCACATTTGGATCGTATCGTTTCCAAGGGGTCCTGGAAGGCACCAGAGATGGAACGGCAGCAGCAAATCAGAATAATTTCCCCTCTGACCCAGTGTTAACCCTCATCCAGAAGCAGGCAGTGTCTTGTTACGGCTGCACTGAGCAATCATTTAAGTTATCGATTACTCTGACAATTAATCAAATTTAAGCCTTTATTATAAAATATTTGAAATGCATTAAAAGATGCAAATAAATATATTGAAATTGCTTTTTTAAAATAAAACATTTTATTGTCTAAAATACAATAACAGCATTCCTTTAGTGAACTCTTTATAATTTGTAGCAAAGGATGAATCTGCATTTAAAAAAAAAAAAAAAACATAACCTGTGAAAAGCTAAAACCCTTTCTGCTGGACTTATCAATACAGTGTATGGTTGATCTGGTGATCAGTTTTGGATTAACCAATTAATAAACATTTGTTACAGCATTGTCTGCAGTAACAAGGTAAAATTGTGCCATACAGACATGTTTTTACAAAGCAACGTATTGGAATCATCAATGCATTTCCAGATTTTACAATCAAATCTGTAATAGGTGGTCTTAGGTTTGTGTGGTGATATGAAATATTATGTTATTTTAGGCTGAATATGTGTTTAGCTTTAAGGCAGCTGAACACATGTGGAATCCTTTATAAACTAGAGGATTGTGGGAAGGAACAAAGAGTTTCTAGAAAATATGAATGTAATGACTTGAAGAGAACAAATGTTGAAGTTTAGAGTGAAAGCACACATGAATGTTAAAACACTCCATCTCCCTGCTGCATGTGTGTTTCTGTCCCTGTTCTTGAGCAGACACTCATCTGCTTCATTCTTTATCTTTACATTTGCTTCCGTCCAAATGAGACCGACAGAATTTAAAGCCACTTACCACCATTTCTTCCTCCTCCTCTTCCTCTTCTTCCTCAGCAGGAGCATCCTCCTATAAGAATTCCAGTCAGATTCAACTGAAATAAAAGCCTATTCAAGAACTCAAGGTGAACTTACACCGACATTTAAAAACTCACTGGTAGCCAATCTTTTATTAATTATTCATGGATAAATCTCTAATATCTAAATTCGGATATCTTTGCCGTGACTTCGCTTAACCAGAGTCGATATTAACATGCCTTTCTATGTTATAGTTGTTCCAGTTTAAGGGCTGACCCTTCGCTCATACGGTCCACCGCTGAGCTATTAGGTTACACAACCCGGTACACTGTTTTAATTTGGCTCCTGTTAATATATATGTAAATATATTTGTCTATTTACTGTACCTCTTCCTCAGGGTCTCCGGACGTGAGAATTTTTCTCTCGAAAACCATTTCAGCGAGTTGGAAACTAACCAAAAAGTCAGCTACGTGAAGGGAAAGCCTGAACTGATGTCCCTGTTCGAGGACGCGAGGTCGGTCACACGCCGGAAACGAGTAGAACTCGCTCTCCGTCTACAGTTTCCTATTGGCCGAAATGTTTTATCGACGTCTATTTTGTCTAATCACATGCAGAGTTTTCCTAAGTCCCGCCTTAGTGAAAACAGGAAGCGCGGAACTGTTTTAGAAGGGTGCAAAGGATCCGTCGGATGAAAAACGTAGTAGCACATCGTGATGGGGCTGTTCCTGGATACTTCCAGAGTGATTTTGAGCTGGGCTAAAGACCTGAGAGCCCTGACTTCTAAGCGACACCGAGTCAAAGGAAAATGGGTAGGTCACCAAAAAACAGGCAAACAAAATAGCTTTTAGTGTTTTGTGTCTGAGAATTATTTCATTTTTAAGGGGTTCGAGTCAGTGGGTTCGCATCAATTATCACCCGGCGAAGTGGTGTTAACGGTGGGCGGAGTTTGGACAGCGAGAAGAACTCAGTTCAGATCTAACATGTGACTGGCATAATGACCATAACAGCTTTTTTGGAGAGAAGATAACATTTCGTGAATAATATGTACAAAATGTGTGTATAAAATCAAATCAGGTGATTTTTTATTTTATTTTGTCAGCTATTATGTGGAGCTCCAGCGAGTGCGGGTGGATCAGTATAAGAAAATTAATATCTTACATATTTAACATATTTAAAAGAAGCTGCTGGAAATGATTTAGTCTGAAAAAAAAATACAAGACAGCCTTTTATATTTCAATAAAATTTCATATCCCTTATGTTTTTATGAAATTATCAAGTCACATTAGAACCTCATATATCTATAAACTTGTATTTTCTCATGTCTTTTTTTTTTGTAATTCAGAAAGACCTGTCAGTTGGTCATGAAGTTAACTCAGAATTATTGCTAATGTGTTTCTTCTTTTCACTCCTATAAGGCTGCCACACATCCCAAGCAGCCTCCCACCAGAATGGCTCTGCAGCACTTCGATGCCACCTACAGCGCCCAGCTGGGGGCGCTCTGGCCCTCAATCCGAGTAGCCCTGCTCTCAGAGAGGAAGTACGGAGCCCTGCTCAATCATTTCTCCCATAATCTAGATGTGGAGGAACTCCAAGCTCAGGGATGCAAAGACTTCATCAGCAATGGAGAGGGTAGGTGTGCATTTCAGTCCAGTGTTCGCTGCGACATCCGATGATGTAGTACACACAGCTTCAAAACGCAAGCTCCATGATAATCTACTGAGAAGTGAATTCTCCTTCTGATTGTTGTGGAAATCTGCGATGCGTTTTTAGGTGTGATAAAAGCCTTTAAAGTGTTTCTGACACAGAACCCAACAGTTAGATCTTTTGGTCATCTTGTCTGCAGCTAATTCCCCTTTTTGTGTTTCCTGCAGCCTTCATGTTTCCGTCCTCCGCTGATCACCGCTCTGAGTTTAGACCTGAAGAAGACTCCAGCAGTGTGTCTACAGTGACTCGTGGTGGTGGTAGTCAGCAGCCTTCTCCTCTACGGCTCAGTTCCAATATCAGGTGCTTGGTTTTTCCGAGAGGAGACGTCACACGGTTCAGGCCTGCAAGGTGAGCGAAGGTCTCGTACAGTCCGATTTATCGGCAGGCAAATAAAATCAGGTCGACCTCTAAACATTTTTCCAGTGAAGTGTTGTCTGAATCTCACTTTTCTGTTATCTTAAGACCTGACAAGTTTGGTTTGTTGAGTTACTACCTGCTGGATGCGGCGTCCATATTGCCTTGTCTGGCGCTGGATGTTCAGGAGAGTCACACAGTTCTGGATCTGTGCGCCGCTCCGGGTGGAAAGGCCCTTGCTTTACTTCAGACGCAGTCCGTCAGTGAGTGTCCTGCTCTAAGCCAGTCTTCATGACATTCTATCCAGTCTGGTTAGTCTCCTGGCTCCTCCGACAATTAACCACCGTGTCGTTTTTGTGCCCCAGGGTTTTTATGTGTCAACGACTTGTCCGTGTCTCGAACGTCTCGATTGAAACGGGTTCTGCACAGTTATGTTCCGAAAGAGCTCCTGACCGATGACAAACTGCGCATCACATCGTTTGACGGCACCATTTGGGGGGAGATCGAAAGGAACTCCTTCGACAGAGTAAGCTCAGGTCACCCAATCATCTTCATCCTGTTGCTCTGGCGACACACTGATCTGATACCAGCTTCGCTTCAGGTCCTTGTTGACGTCCCCTGCACCACAGACAGACATTCCCTCATGGAGGACGACAACAACATATTCAGCAGGAGCAGAGTTGGAGAAAGACGCAGCCTACCACAGCTGCAGGCGGAGCTTCTGCTGTAAGAACGGTGGAAATACAGAAACAGACCAAACATTTAATCATCAACCACTGATGATTAAATGCCAAATATGCAAACATAATGTCACATGTCCCAGGGATTCCTTAACCCCGCTAGCTTCACATGGTAATAATCATCAGGAACGCTTCTGCAGCTGTCTTGTCACAGTGTCTACCTGGACAGTGATCAAACTCACTGTAATCATATTGTCTGGTTAAGAAGTGTAAAAAACCTAAAAATTAATTCATCTTTATTCCCATAGCATAATCTCACATTGGACAGGTTAGAAAAAAAAAAAAAAAAATCTACCGTATTTTCCGGACTATAGAGCGCACCTGATTATAAGCCGCACCCAGCGCATTCTTAAAGGAAAAACCATTCTGTACATACATAAGCCGCACCTGTCTATAAGCCGCATGTGCCTACATACAGATGGTACACAGAAAGAGTTTTCAAAGTTTTAGTAATATACCTTAGCTTTTTTTTCCAAACAGTGCCTGTGACGTGGCAGTAACACAGCAGCAATACGGTAGTAACACAGCACTAACAGGGCTGGTTAAAAAAAACATACCGACAAAAGAGA
>CAEGAG010086145.1:0-11386 GCA_903067065.1 Brachyrhaphis terrabensis | reverse complement strand
TATATATATATATATATATATATATATATATTAGCATTTTATTGTATTTGCCATAGCTCAGGTTTATCAGCCTCCATCATCTGAATGCAGATTTCCTGAGGTGTTGCTGTTGACCTTTTTTAGATCCGTAAACGCATACCACATGATTACCCATCGTGCTCTGGTTATTATTATTATATCAAATATATACAAGCTTTCCATGTTGTATCAAAATGATGTTCGCGCGTCCAGCAGCAAGTCCAGTATCCAAGACGGGATTTTGGCGCCCTCTAGTGCCCTGACACTAAAACAGCCATTTGCTAGAGTTTCTTTTATGAAAGGTCAGATTAATCTGAGAAGATAGTTATTTGTTCATTCCACCTTTAATGTAATTTACTGTGTAGATCTTTTTTTAAGAGTTTCTTTTTAATGTAATGAGATTATGTTAAGTTTATTCAATTTGGATCGTGATTCTCTGTTCATACGGCACAGGGTTCATAACATCATGCACTTTTTCATCTCGGAACAAGCTTGATCCAAGTTTCCCTGGGAGATTTATTGGAAAAAATGATGTTACCCCCTTAATTCTTGGTGCTCTTTGTGGAATGGAAATCTGTTGCTGATGTATTTTTGTTTTTGTTTTGTTTTTTTTGAGAGAGAGAAATCTGGATTCTTTGTTGCCATTCTTGACACCAAACCAGCATCAAACTGTAGGTGCACAAAAAAATTTAAAATCATACATTCTTTCTGTTGTCCTTGAGCAGGGTGTGTTTGCACTGGTGGCAACACCAATCCTGGTTTTGGGTGCAATCTTACTAATAGCAGTTTTTTATGAAACCCGTTCAAGGAGGAACGAATTTATGCACCAAACTCCTTGAAAGCAACCATTCTGCTCCATTTAATCAATATGACAGACACCCTGTCCCAATTAACACTTTACCCTCAGCGAACCACAAGATCTTTAAAATTATACTAGCATTTTGGTCATTCCTCTTTGCTGCTAAAGTGATTTTGTTCATCAGTAACTTTCATTATTTGCATTTTATCAAATAGTCAGGGCTGATGAGTCCTGACTCACTTCAAACTGTCGAAGCAGTAAAGCTTGAAAACAAGCCCATATGAAAAGTTTTAATAAAGACAATCAATAAGAAAGGTTTTGAAAATGATTATGTTTTGATTAATACTGATTTTTCTGGTGTATTTACAATGTCACATATAGCTATCATAATGCTTTTGGGTCAGTTTGAGTGTTTTTGTATTAATGAAGTCCTTTTGGTATTCTTTGTTAAATGTCCCTGCTGCCCTTCCTCTTATTTACCAGAGCAGTGTGCCTGAAGTGTGATGACATTGTTTTTTTTTAGAAAATTGCAATGGGAGCTCAGTTTAGAGCACAGACCTACTTTTAGGCTCTTCAGCAATTAATTTTAGCAGCCGGCAGCCTGTCTAGTGGATTTTTGGACATGCATATCTTTTCTCTTGTACAGATGAAGACATAAAATTAAGCCATAAGTAGGAGGTTTTTCTAAGAAACTGCTGTTCTTTTAATGTTCGCAACATTTCTCTGTTAAGCTGTTTACAAACGTTTTCAGGACAACTGGACTGAGAAATAGTTCACATATTTAGCTCCACAGATGTGCAGTTCTACCAGGTGATTGCTAATTGCTGCTGCCACTAGTCTGGAGGAGGTGAGTGGCAGGAGACTGGAGCTACAAGGAGGTGCTTTGTGCAAATAGGCGGAGCTTTGTAGCAGCAAGGGATTAGGCAACAGGAAGTTAAAGGCTTTCTCAAACATACATAAAAGAATCAAAGCAGCACTCCAGGTATGTTTTTGATGAAGGGAATAACATGATATTAAGCTCCCAAAAAATAATTTTTACATTTTGCTGCCCCTTTAACCATCAATCTATTGAAATTTGTAGCCTACGTGTAAAAGAAACTTCTGTGAGCAGTTTGGTCACATGGCGACCAAATACCCCTAAACCTGGTCCTGTATTTATGACTGTTTTAGTAAGGACGTGTGTAAGGAAAAACAAACAGACAAACCCAGAGCGACGGTTCTGAACCAGGGAAGCGTAAATGACTTCATGTGACAGTGTGCCACACTTTATCCATGGATGTCCTGCAGGGATGAGCCGGCAGGCTCGCCAAAGCCTCCATCTGTCCGTGTCTCTGCAAGGAGCATCCGCCACACTCGGCACTTATACCGAGTCCCACGCTGGTGTGCCTGGTCCACGCCAACGCCAGCTCGGCTGGTGGGAGCTATATTTACAAACCGCTGCCGCCGAACGCGGCAGCTTGAAAGGGCATGAGGAAATCTGCCTTGCTTTTGCAGATTAAACAGTCACAGTTGCAGTGATTCATAAAATCCTTTTTTGCATGCAAACAGTCAAGTTGAGGTGATTTCGGTTTTTTTAGCGCTTTGTTCTTTATAGAAATTTGTTGTTAAATAGACATCTTTTGTATGATGCTGACAGATAGACAGAGGAGAAACAGTCATACAGTAAAGTCAAACAAAATACTTTTTCTTTAAGCTGGACGGGATATTTGGAGCACAGCTAGCTGTTAACATAAACAAAAATTAAGGCTTGGCATTATGTCAGCACAAGAGCACAAATAGATACTTTTTCACAATCATTATATTGAATAAACAATAAATATTTCACATAAAGACAAAATAAATTATTTTCATAGAGTGTTTGTAGATTTTCAGAAACTTTTTTTGTAGATAGTTTTCTTCATTTGTTTAGTCCTAAAATTGGATGTACAGCACCTTGCAAAAGCATACACCTCAAACTTTTACACATTTTATAAGGTTACAACAAGAAACGTCTGTCTACATTTGTGGGGTTTGTTTTTGAGATGCATAGTTGTGAAGTGGAAGGGAAATAAACCCTCTTTAATTTGATTTGTTTTCAATAAAATCCAATGCAGCTAGCTGCTTTTAGAAGTTAGACAGTCCAACTGAGTGCCATTTAATAGTATTATAAATCCATGTTGTTCTGAGAAAACCTCAGGGGTTTGTTAGGGAACGTGCATCACTGCAGACAGGTCAGGGAGAAAGGGGTAGAGAAGTTTTGATAAAAGTATATCCCAGGTTTTCAACATCTCACAGAGCAATGTTCCACCAATTATTTGGAAATGGAAACACAATGGCACAACTCTAAGCCTACCAAGATAACCTAAAGTGAAGCAGAGGGTCAGTCAGAGAGGCGGGCAAGCAGTAACCCAGAAGAAGCTGCAGAGATGCACAGTTCAGTTTGGATAATCTATTGATTGGACAACCATCATCCATGAACTCCACCAATATGAATTTTATGGAATAGTGGCAAGAAAGGGAATCAAAAGAAGTACTTTTTACAGTTTTCCAGAAGTCATGTAGGAGAAATAACAAGCATGTGGAAGAAGGGACTCTGGTAAGATAAAAAAAGCCCCCATCATGTGTTAGAATGACCCAGTCAAAGTGGGCATGTCTTGGACAATTATGTTCGCAGATGCTCTCCACCCAACCTAACCGAGCCTGAGATGTTTTCTAAAGAACAACGGATTTGTGATGTCAAGAAGTTCAAGAGGTGTAACTACTTTTGCAAAGCGCCGTAATACCCGTCACTCACACCTTTCCTGTTACCCAGCACTTCCATATTCCACCCGTCTCACAAGGGGAAGACGAGGAAGCCAGAGAAGGTGGAGTACTTCCAGCCTCCCATTAGGTTCCCTCTCTCCAGTCTGAGGTAGGCCTTGTCGCCCTTCTCCAGAATCACCAGGCCTGCGTTGGTCGCTGCTTCTCTGGTCACGTCTTGGTCTCCCGCAAATGCTGAAATCATCGGCCAGCCATTCACCATCAGGCTGACCTAAGAGACATCAAACACGCGGATCAGGGAGAATGCACGAAGCAGCTACAACCTCAACTGGAGCTGCTCGAATTAAGGTAATAGCATACCTGAATAGTCTGTCTGTTGTAGGCCTTCACGACATGGAAGTTGAAGCTGTAAACTCCTCTCCGTGGAGCGACGAAGACGCTGCTCTCTTGGTCAAAGTGAGTGCCCACGTTGACTAAAATCTGCAGAGATTTCGAGGGGGAAAATGCAGGCAAAGTAGGCGATGTGAGCAAGGAAATTGTCAAGAGAGTCCAAGGTATGACAGAGAAAAGAAAGGCACTTTGAAGAAGGGCTCACCCTTATGTTGAAAGCTGTTGTTAAAAGCTTTCTGGAGCGTACATTCATGCCTTCTCCAAGGTCACTCCAGTAACTATTTATTACACATTCAGTTGGGCCTTGGTCTCAAAGCTATCGATTCTCTCTTCTACATTTGCACTGTAAAAAAGCCTTGAATGTGCTGCATAATCTCACATTTTTGTGGGCAGCACACCCAGACCAAATGTTCAATCTTTGGCTCATTATCATTTAGCCTCAGTGCCTGGATGTAATCAGATGTGCATTCATATTAGTAGATGTGGGACAACAAAAGTACTCATCTTCTTTCACATCTTTCAAGCGCTGGAATTTCCTGTGTTTATCATTGTTATGCATAGAGATGCAAAACTTCAGAAATCCAACTTTTTGCACAGTTTTACACTCAGACCAAGATGTTTGCCGGAGGTCTTAACCTGTCAGTGACGGGTAATGCTCTTTAAAGTAATGATCTTACTTGCTTAGTGCCTAGTAGACCTCGAGCACAAACTTTTTCCAGACAGAAATATTTATAGTTATATTTTGGAGATGATCTCTCCCTGAAAACTTAACTTGTGGTACTGAAAAATATCATAGATCCTATTCCGGCATTAATTGTGTAATGTAGCACCCAATTTAGTAATCAGCGCCTAATGTGATCACATTGGGGCCACTTCTGTTTGCTCTAAAAATGGGTCAGCAAGGAACCAAGAAGACAGAACCACAGACTAATCTGTGAAGTTTCAAGTTCCAGTTAGTGAGATGTGAAACAAAACAATTCAGGGCAAAATAGGGTGTTTGTTCGGCACCAGTGGCCTTTATATGACAGTAATGTAACAAGTAAGAGTCGAACTCTTACTCTTACGTGATCTTTATAGCAACCGTGTACAGGGCTTGCGCTCTAACCACTGCGCCATGTGACGCTCTGAGTGTTTGGTATTCTGATAAGGCTTTTTTCTGGGCTGATAGTGGCTCTTTACTTAATTCATTGTTACAATATTGCTGTGTGATTAATTATCAACCCTGTAAGTGATAGCTCAGTTTTCCAATATTCTCAATATTCCAATTTCGTCATTGGAACCTCATTTAGACACCCTAAAGTCTGCAGTACCATGACTCTCTGATTAGGAAAAACAATTTACTCCTTCCACTAACAGACTGATTAAATTTTGATAAACAAATATAATTCGGTGGCCTGCAACAAATACCTTCTTAAAGAATATTTCAAAGCTACTCACATTATCAAAGTAGATGATCATGGTGCGGTTGCTCATGTCTGTCGGCTCGTGGTTGGTCTGCCTGCTGGCCGAGAAGGCCACCCGTCCTGAGCCGGAGCGGACGGACATGCCCAGAGCGCTCCCAGCGGGCTCCGACGACGGCGTGGAGTCACACACCACCAGGCACTTCCCCTCCAGGATGATGGGCTCCGTGTCGTTCTGGGCGCCGCTTTCCAGGGGCGCCGAGAGCAACAAGAGCAGCTGCAGCAGCAGGCTCGGTAATATCAGGAGGTCAAAGTGGACAGACCAGATTGGCATGGCTGAACCTGGTGAAACAAGCCGCGAGATGGTCTGAAAGTAACTTTTGAGCAATCTGAAGAGTGAAGAGACACGCGTGTGGACAGAGTCAAAAAGATGTTTCGTATTCCCTCAGCAAAAAATAAATAAATAAAATGAGGCAAGCAAGAAAAGAGGATGGACGACAAAAAAAAAAAGTGATGAGGCAGGATTCTGGAGGGATGACAGGGAGACCCAGAAGGAGAGACTGAGAAAGGGAACAACTCCACTGAGTGACCATCTGTCTTTTACACAGAGACCCCCTCCCTCCCTCACGCATCCTCAGCACACACACCTTCACGAAAACACCATCTCAACATATGCTGTAGCTGCACACACTAACAGGACTTGGTCAGCTCTGTATCCTCCTCTGTTCTTCTGACTGGCTGAAGTGAAACATTGTTTTGGGGAGGCTAACCCCTGTATTGAACCTCAGTTTTAAAGAATGTTGTTTATGAATATTTACCATTAAATAGAATGACTATTTGCTTGAAAGAATAGATGGTAAATAAAAACTAGACAATCACCTGTTTTCAGCTGAAGAAGCTTGTGTCCCATGTCAGCAAACCCTGCGAGATCCGTCCAGCCGAAGTCAGGCAAAGCGGGAAAAATCCTTGTTTTCCAGCTCTTCCCGTCACATTCTCTCACAGCGCTGCAAGTCGAGCTGATCGCCGATCTGGAGTATCCTCTGATCTCTCTCTCTCTCTTTCTGTGTGTGTGTGTTTGTCCTCCCTTCTCTTCTCAGCCACCCCCTCTGTTCATCTGCTTCTTCCTCACCCTCTTACCTTGCATCCACCCACTCACCCCAACAGAGGAATAAAGGAAGGTGATTGGGAGTCTGCTCAGCTTCAAAGAGCAAAGTTGCGGAGAGTGTGTCAGTTGTTTTTCTCTTTTCTTCTTCTTCTTCTAGTTTCCAGGAAGAGCAGAGACATGACTCGAGTTGCAGGTTGGCTAAAAAGGATGAAATGATAATGAATCTTTCCGGTAAAGTAATAATGATTTGCTTGGCTGGTAGCTATGGTGCCAAACAGTGCGCGGTTTCAAAGCTGTAAATTCAGAAGGCTACTTACTAGGTGTGAATTTGTCAAATAAATAAGGGAAAATAGTTTTTCTTTTTAAGACTCGGAAGTGAGACATCTTTAATCGTTTTGGTTGAAATTCACACATGCAGCAGCTTTCACGAGGATTTGCAGCCCTGCTAAGGATGTGGAAAAATGTGTTGTGTTAAAAGTCAAAAATTATTTATTTTTCTTAATTTGAGTTACACCGAAAGACTTTATGTTGCCATGCGCTCACACAAGGTTTTCAGGGCTTTTGGAGGAGAAATCGGCCCATGACATCATAGATCCTCTACCGTGCTTGAATTTTCTTTAAAGCTATATTTTATAGGATGTGTTGATTCATTAACTGTGTGATTTTGTCAAAAAACTAAATTCTCCGATGAGATCTTGCTCTCTTTGAATAGGAGTTCTCAAATCCAAGGTTTCAATTTACATAAATCTTCAATGAAATGAGAGAGTATCCTATTAATAAGAGGCAAATAATAAAAAATGGATAAGAATACTTCAAATTTGCTTAAAAAAAGACCTCTCTCTTTATTTTAATGAGCGTCAGGTTTCTGTGCTCACATTTCACATTGTTAGAAAGCATTTCTGAAGCAGGCGACCATGTTGATGCGCCATCAACATGGAGAACGCCATTACAGCCAGTCAGGAAAAAGGCGTGGCTCACGGCAAAAGTCCCAGTCGCGTCGATCTCCTGCTCACACTTTGACGACAGAGATGCGGCTCTTGAGCTCAGCTTTATAGAGTCCGAAGCCCAAACACACAGGCTGGGTGAAGCTGGTGGAGAAAGTGTGGAGGTGGATCAAGGTGTTGGAAGGTCCCACTTCGGAGAAGGTGACGGTCCCGGAGCTGTAGTCCACGGAAACTGCGACTCGATTGCCGACCATTTGGTACGTGAGCCGTGTCTTCCTGCGGTTGTGCCAGGCGGACAGCTTTTTGTCGTGCTGCTGAGTCAGGCTCCATGACACCTGGGAATACAATAGCAATGCTTTAACCAAAGACTCAAAACAAGGACAAAATAGGGGGAAAAATTACATAGATTTGCAGTCCAAACATGATGAATAGCACCATTGTTCTCAGACAAATGACTCAATGTAGAATCGTCAACGCAACCAAATAAACATTCAGGACTTTGCTGTTTCTATTACTGGACAGAAACTCTGAGAGACGTCTCAGTATTTTACATTTCAAGACGTGTGAAAAGCAAATTTGCCTTCTAAACGCGTTTCTGACTTTATTTAAAATGAACACGGCAACAGGAGATTCAAGTTGATCTTTGGTCCTTTCAGAACAGATCAAGAGAGGTAGAAGGTGGTAAATCAGCTTTACCACCTTCTTTACCACCTTTGGTTAAGTAACGCCTTCTTCTACGTAAGAAAAGGAATGAGGCAAAGGAAAACCAGAAGTCTATATTTCAAAGTCCTGTTGAATCAAGTAAGCCTTGAGTGCTGGCTCTGGTGACCAGCATTTTGGGTTCCATAGATTTATTTCACCTTTCAGATTTTGTCTTTTTTTTTCACAAGTTGTGTAATTTCATGATTACAGTCCCTTACAATAGACTTCCATTAACTTTTCCAGAAGCAGTGTCTTGGCGCCGTCAATCAACTTAGTGTACACGCTGCTTTCCTGCATCTTGCCGCTGCAGGAAAACTGTTTATCCGCTGTCATCGGTGGCCATGCTAATTCGCTACAGCATTCATGGTGGACTATGTTGTGGATAACCAGCTGTAGCTCAGCAGAGAGACATGAAGGTGATTGACAGAGCTGAGACCCGCCTCCTGGCTCTGATTGGTCGTATCTGATGGAGCAATGCATGTGTTCAGGTAACAGCAGGTTGATAGAGAGAAGACAGAGGTCCATTTTACACCATCACAATGTGGCAACAGTTTTACCTTGTTGTTTCCAAAAGCATTCCCTTCCTTCCCCTTCCGTCCGATGCTCCGATAGCAGACGCCGACATCCCAGAATCCCTCAGCCTCCAGCTCCCAGTAGTGAGTCCCAGAGGAGAAGGTCTGGACGGTGAGGACTTGTGGCCAGTGGTCAAACCGCTCGGGGTGAGCGGCGCAGGGCAGCCGGCTCTTTACACGCGTGACTGAATGCAGGTCGTCAGAGATGCTCAGCAGAGGATGGGCAGAGTTTGTGTCCAGGGACAGAGGGCTGGTTACTGCAGGGAGAGAGTCCAATGCTTAAGGTGTTTACTTTTTACTGCACAAGAAATCCGGACTTGTGTTAAACAGTGAATCGTTTCCTGGTAGTTTAATTTAAACACTTTCTCTAACACTTGTTTGTCCTTAAAGATCTCACTGTGGACCTTGCAATGGGTTGTCCTGGAAAACCTCCAAGGTTTTTAATCCAACACCCCAAAGCAAAAATCTAAGGCAACCAGTCGACCGCAGAAATCACTTTATATGCACATAGAGTCTATCTGTGCGTAATGTAAGTTTAATTTAAATTCATATATTCCGTGAAGGCCTTCCTCCATTAAGTTACAATTTCATGCAACTTCATTTGGATCTGGGGAGAGCAAGTTTGTATTTCTTATATAAGTCAAGACTATGATATTAAAATGCACAGCTGCTGAATTTACCTGGAGTTTGCTATTCAAAAAGCTGTGCTGTGTTTTTCTCTCTAAAATTGGGTGAACTATCTTTTATATTTGTTATATTTTTGTGGATAGTGACGGAGTTGGGACATATCTTCACCACCAAGGTGTAAAATCTGGACCTGATGCCATCAGGCCCACAGGATGACTACGTCTCAGGTTGCTCACCTGAGCTTGTACTTGACTTACTGTCTTCGAATCCAGTAAGTCAAATTTCAAAGAAATATACTCCAAAACACTTGTGTCTTTAATTGCAGTGATTTGTGGTTCTACACAATATTTATATGTTCAGAGGATGAGCATGCCACACTTTTCAGATTCTGTATTTGTAAAAAAAAAAAAAAAAAAAAAAAATTGAGAACCAGAAATATTTTTCCTTCTACTTCACTATTATGCACTACTTTGAAATTGTCTATTGCATAAAATACAAACAAATACATTGGGGTTGTGCTTATAATGTAACCATATGTAAAAAAAAAAAAGTAAAAAAAAAAAGTAAAGTAAATAAATAAATCAATAATTTTTCATGACAGAATCTTTCCAAAAAGATCATGCCTGGGAATAAGTTTGTAAAATTTAGTAGATATGTGTTATAAAAATGCAAACATTTCCCTGAAGTCAAAGTACTTCCTCATAGATAAGTAATGTTGCTGGTCTTTGAAGCCGATGGGTGAAACTAAGGAGCCACTCACAGAGCTCCCTCTTGAGCTCGCTGAGGCAGCGGAGGGTGGACGTGATGAACTCTCGATATTTGCCCTCTACGTCTTCCAGGATGTGCTTCCTGTCCACACAGATGGGCTCAGGGAGGAAAAGTGGGCAGTTCAGGTCTGCTAGCAATCTGCAACACACCACATGGTGCAGAATAAGCAAATTCACACATAATTATTACATTTGACGTTTTTATAGCAAGCTGATCTAGATTTTACATGTCGTCTCTAGCATGCTTAACAGAAAAATAACAAAAAATATCCTTCGTTTGGACTTACTTTGTGTCGTCTGATTGAAAAGCCTGCAAAAGAAAAGGACAGAAGAAAGAAACGTGACACATTACATTCCCAAGGATTCATGTGAATCTGCTCTGAAAAAAAGAAAAAAATCCTTCAATGTCACTTTTTTGTTCATTCACATGAAACATGTATCTGTCTCTTGTCTTTTTTTCATTAAATGAAACAGTCATGAAGATAGTATACTACATTTTCAGCAAGAATATTTGAGAAATTGCGAAAGATAAGATAAGATAAGATAAGATAAGATAAGATAAGATAAGATAAGATAAGATAAGATAAGATAAGATAAGATAAGAGGAAGCAGGTGTAGCAGTAACACCGCAGCTGTCTGTACCACAATAGCACAGACAGCAGGCAGGTGTGCAGTGGGTGCTCTGGTCTGGTTTAATTACCTTTTGTATTAAATTTTTTTTCTAGGGCTACAAGACAAATTAGCAGCTAAAATAGAAGCTAAATGTAGGAATGAAATCAAGAAAAAGTTGAAAATGAGTAAAATCATGAACTTCAGCAGCCCACAGTCACTCTGTGAACAAGTCTCTCTCTCTTTGATCTCGATAAGAAATAAAAACCAGTATGCCCGACTCTGTGGAAGCTGATGTTCACACACCAGTGGTGCTAAACACCCGCGAACTGCCAGGACACCTCATTTCTATTCCAGTCTTTTTATTAGGAATGATGATCATTTATAAAACTAAACACTTTTAGTAAAACAAGAGCGAAAAGGAGCTGACAGCAAGAAGGGGTCAGGTGACAAAACAGAGAGAGTACAGGGAGAAACAGACGACCATTGAACAAAGATATATATTTATATATATAATCAATCCACGGCGTGGATTGATTACAAGAAAGCCTATGACTCAATGCCACACACTTGGATCATCGAATGCTTAGAGACGTACAACATCAACAGGACCTTGAGAACCTTCATTGCAAACTCGATGGGACTGTGGAAGACCACCCTTGAAGCCAACTGCAAACCACTTGCACAAGTATCCATCAAATGTGGCATATACCA
>CAEGAG010086141.1:0-16624 GCA_903067065.1 Brachyrhaphis terrabensis | reverse complement strand
CGCCCTCTGGCGCTATTGGCTCACTTGCAATCACCCTGCCAGCAGGTGCAGCCTCCACCTTCTTCCTGCCACACATGACTGTTGCTTAAGTTTTATACGGGTCATGTTTAAATGTTTCTCACATGTTATGCTAATTGTTCTGGCATTCTAAAAAAAAGTACAAAACGGGAATTTTATTATGTAATTGTCCTGAATGCCCTGAGTTTATTTTTGTTTTACAGTATTTGTCCTAGTAGACATTACCTTTTGTTGGAAACTGTCATGTATGCCGGTTTTTCACTACTGTGCTGTATATTCCCTGTTTACTTTTAACAGCTTATCCATGTATGGAGGCTTGTTAAGTATCGACTGTACCTTTGCTGTTTTCCGCTGAGGACAGCCTTTTTTTGACCGGGAGGGGGGGTGGGGGTATGTAACAGCCGTAATTGTGTACTATCTCTTTAAGATACTCTAATATCTCTAATGACGTCACGAGTATGCGCCACTGCTTCTCTGTAGAGAGCGTGGGAGAAACGTGCTTCAGTCGCTACATGGACATGTTAGCTCTCTAACTTTAGTAACGTTACGGGTTGTTTGTACTCTGCTCATTTTCATGTTTGGTAATATAGCAGCCGTTCAACCGGGCTTTGTAAGGTTGGTGAAGAGGGTTTATTAAAGGACAACACAGTACCAGTGTGGTTGTGAGTTTTCTGCCGCCTCTTCTCCTTCCTTAACCACAACTCAAGCGTTACACCGTCTTTTATCAAATGCCTTTTCTTTTTGTTACGTTTTTTATCGCTTAAAATGAGTCCATAAACTATCACTACTGTTTCTACATCATTATCCGTGTTTAATTATTATAAATTCACGTATGGTATGTTGGGGGTTTTACTGGATTTTCTTCTGGAATCGGGATGTTCGTGAGTGGAATCGGTTCTGTGTGGTGTGTTGTTCCTGCCGTGTGGCTGGACACACAAACCAATCGAACCTGTTGGACTTTTATCGGCTCGTGTCATCATGCCATGTGAACCAGACCTAAAACTCACAGCCTCTACTCCTCTCATCTCCTCTCGACCATTGCCCTAACTCTCTCTGAGTCTGGTCACTATGGTAACGTTTACATATCCCTTCAAAATAAGATACAGATGCGCCACAAAAACAAACATTTTACGTTCGTGAAAATTGTAACTCACGATAATGATTAATGGTCACCATATCATGCAGAGCAGCTTGGAATGTGGGAATCACCTACTGGGATAAATCCATTCTCCTGTCTCTTCTCTGGGCCTTTTCCCTTCGCAAAGAAACTTTCCAAAGACATCTGATCTGTTTCTGACTCATTTTGCTGCTTGTGGCTCAATGCTGGCGTGTAAGAAACGAGAAAATCCGGATAAAGGATTTTCAAAATAAAAAGATCCTCCAGACTCAAATAATACATAAAACGGAAATATTGAATTATTTCTTGTGCGGCCCGGTACCAATTGGTCCATGGACAGGTACCAGTCCGCGGCCCAGGGTTTGGGGACCACTAGTCTACATGACTAAATAGAAAATTTGATTTTCACATTTTCTAGCTTTGTTATCTATGTCTAAAGCCTTTGTATGTTGTAGCCTGCAATAAGACTTTTTTTTTTTTTGCTAATGTTGGTGGCTTACAGTTCATACCAATATAAACTTTTTTGTAGTTCATTCAATAATTATGTTTAAATAAAATTAAATATTTAACACACATTTAATGAAAACCTTAAGTTTGTATAAGAAAAAAAATATCTAAAGTGTAGTCAGTATGTTTTAAGTGCAGGAATATAAGAATTGCTCTTTTAGTAAGTGCCAGTACTAAGATAAATAAATGTATTAATATGTAATAATTACAAAATTTAGACCAGGATAAGTCATCAAGGAATTTTATACCTATAGTTTAGTTATTTTTGTGAGAATAACTAAATCAATTGAATTGATTTAGATCAATTCAATTGATCTAAATAGTACTGCTTACGACAAATATCCCAAGATATTTCACAAAAAAACAAATACATCCATTCATTCTATTTATACATTTGAGCATGTTGTGTAGAATGGGCACAATAAACCACTACATTAGATGTCAAGCGGTCAGGGTTTGGGAACTCATGGACCATGTTGTCATGGATATTTTATGAACTGTATATCATTAATAGGTTGATTCTAATCTTACAGATTGCCCTGAACCACCCAATGTCATAGCTATCATAGCAGGTTCCCTTGCAGCTGTGGCTGTAATTGGGATTCTGCTGCTGATGCTGGTCAAGTTACTGATCCACATGAAGGACCTGAAGGAGTTCAAGAAATTTGAGAATGAAAAAAAGAAATCCAAGTGGGCAAATGTAAGTTGTTTTTATAATTAATATTCTATCTATCTGCCTGCCTGCAAATGTGTTTGTGTATAGTATTACTCTAACTGGACCACTTTTTTCAGTAACGCGTTGCTTTTTCAAATCCAGTAGTCAGACTACAGTTACTTATCGAAAACACTTTGCGTTACTAATTTCTTTTGCAATATAATTTTCTTTCCTCTACACCTCTTGTCGAGTGACCACTGTTTCTATTCGACATTATCAGCAGAGGGAGATGCGCATTTTGTTGCTTGAAAAAAAAGAACTATTTTGAGTTTCTGTCGCCAAGCCTGATTATTATAAGCGGCTTTGGGCTTCTTTTTTTTTTTTTTCTAAAGTTGTTTGCAAATTTAATGAATCCTGGGCTGCACTTTTAGGCTTGTTTTTGAACGTGAAGTTGCTCCTTTGGGCTTGGAAATAAGCAGAGACGCATTATAAACCCCAGAATGTGTCTGACATCCAGTTAGTTTTAGTCAGACTCTCCCTGTCCATCTATTCCCAGATGATCCGTCCCGCTGTGTCTTTGTTAATGTCAAGCTAATATGACTTCAAGCTTCTCGTTGCACTCCAGAAAATTGGAAACATCGAGACTAATATGAACAGCGCAATAAAAGTGAAAACAGCCACGAATGAACGAGTCCATAAAGTTGTGCAACTAAACGCCATTATAATTATTAATATTAAGATAAGTGTCACAAATCTGTGCAGCAGCTATCTGAGTTGTAGAGCCGCAGGAGGAGCACTGTGCGCTGCGCTCTGACAACAAACACAGGGTCGTAAACGCAGAACTTGGACGCTGGGGTGTGTGCGTGTGTTTTTTGCATTGTTGCAACCATTAAACAATCTCCCCTTCAGTTCAATCTTACCATACCATACCATTTATATTTATAAAGCACTTCATACACCATGAGGACCGAGGTGCTGTAACACAATCACAGAATCCAACACAATGCAGAATAGACAATAGAAAAAACACAAATTACATATGAAATCACAGACAGAACAAGTGAAGACTTGTGAAGACACATTCTTGATGTTACCATTATAAAATAACTTACAATTAAGTAAGTTTTTGGCAAAGATTAATGTTCACAGGTTGCAGAGCGTTGTTGTTAGCAGCTGCTGAAAGTAAGTAAAAAAGTTACTTTTAATGTAACTTAGTTACTTTCCAAATCAAGTAGTCAGTAATCTAACTAAGTTACTTTTTCAAGGAGTAATCAATAATCCGATTAAAGTTATTTTTTCAAAGTTACTATGCCATCACTGTATAAATAAAGTACCTATTTTTCATTTAGCTTAACCAATTCAGATTTTTTTTTTTTTTCAAAATCGCTGAATTTTCGCATTTTCCTATTCAAATGCTCGGAAGCGAAGCCGGTGAGGCAGCAGCGAGCTGAGCAGACATTATAGACTTTACGCAAAGAGTTAATCGCAGAAGCAACTACAATCAATTAATAAAAAAAAGCCTTTTTGAATATCATCTCATGGACTCTGAATAATCGTGTCTTTCTGACCGGGAGCTGGCAGCATGTTGAAGAGTTATGGACCGGACCCTTTGGAGTGCGTCTGGCTTGGAAGCACATACCAAACCTTTGGTTGAAATGGCGCCTTTATTTATTTCAAGTTTCCATTACAGACCAGAGAAAACTGAAGAGAATACAACGTAGTGTTAATCCATTTATAGTCTAAACAGAGGAGCCGGTAGTTTATCTTGAGGAAATAACTAAATGTGCAGAAGTGAATTAGTCTGTGACATGCGCAGTGCGCTGCACAACCAATGCGGACGCGGCTCCGCCGCTGAGAATAATTAAACTGAACTCATCCTGCGGTTTTAACAAATAGAGCTGGAAGACAGCTCCTACACCCAGAATGAGAGCGGGTGTAGGACATCTGTCCGTGTGGGGGAAGTGAAACCACCCAAAAATAAAATAAAATCCTAGTAAAAGCGCATACCAGACCGTGCACAGCTTAAAAAACTGGCAGAGTTCAGTTGATCAGCTTGGATCAGACAGATCCAACTGACTGATGAACCAGCGCAGATTTCTCTGCAGATGCAACCAGGAGAAATTTGAGAGGAATTGCAAACCGCAGCAGGTGAAGAGCTTGTCATTTTAAGTGGAGTCCTTTAATTTCATTTATTATAAGTTATTGGGGCCACAGTCAGTGGTTTGTGTCACTGAGAAAAAGTTAGATACATGTATCTGCTTTATGTGTGATGGGATCTGGATTTATGGTTCAACTAGGTGAATATTAACTAAACCGCATAAAAATGCGACTAAATGTTAATAGGATTATAATTTGACAGGTAAAAATAGTACAAAATATCGCGACCTCATATATATATATGTTAATCATTTTTTTGAATATTTAAACCTACTCTGTGAACACTTCACTTCACTTTATATTTTAAAACAATCACATCATGATAAACTGCATAGATTCAGGTACTTGCTGATAGAGATGCCAGTTTATTGGTCCTTATATTTCACCCAGGAACTTCTGAAGTCAAATTTATTTTATTTAGAAAAGGTTGGCTCTTCTTCTCTGACTCAGCTTCCTGCTGCCTCACCAGCTTCGCTTCTGAGCATTTGAATGGGAAATTGCGAAAATTCAGAAGTACATTAGTCAACATAACTGGATAAGACCAAACAGTGAATTTTGATGATCATTCACATTGTCTGTCTGAACTAATAAAGATTATGACTGCAATCAATATAGCCCAATATTGCATTCTTTATACTAGTTCAGTCCATAGAATGTGCCATTTTTACAAGACTGAAACACATAGCATAAAGAAATGTAACTAATGGTAAACTTTCTTTATTACCAGGCTGACAATCCGCTGTTCCAGAATCCCACCACCACTGTGGCTAACCCTCTGTTTACTGGAGAGTGAAGACTTTCTACTACATATTGACATTTATTCAAAGCTTTTCTTGAAACATATAATGCTTGCAGTGCTTTCATTTATTTGATTTATGTAATTTTATGATTATGTTGTATTAAAATCTACTTAACTTTGTAAAATGTGTATTTTTGAGTATGGAGTGCAGTTGGTTTGTGGAGCTCATATAACCTATTTGCTAATAGGTTATATGTCAACATCTAGCTCTTTTTGGAGAGAGTTTATCTACTGTAACAACAGTTTGGAGAATTGCACCATTTATTTTCATAAAACTGTAAAATCTTAGTACAAACATCAGACTATGACCACTTGCCTTAAACTGAGTTTCTCTCATAGCACTTTTTATACAGTGCCTATAAAAAGTGCTATGCAAACATGGTCAACATAATTTGGCATTTTTAATATATCCTATTTACAAAAAAAAAAAAAAAAGCTTAAACAACAAATGGAAAACTGACTTTTACAAAATACTGACAGGTAAAAAAAACATCTAACATAAATTAGCTGATCGCATGAATCCTCACCCCCTTAATTCAAAGCAGAAAGAATGGAGATAATCTGAGTGCTTTAAGTGAGTCTCAACTGGTTGTATAGAAAGACACTGGATCTGGAAGGGCTGTTTACTGGTTAATGTGTAAACAGACCAGATTAACCAGTACGAAGACAGAAGTACACTCCAGATAATTGATAGAAAATGTTATAGAAAAGTATAAGTTTAGGGGATAGAAACAAAAACACTAAGTAAATGAACATCCTCTGGAGCTCAGTTAAAGCCATCAAGAAATTCAAGGAATCTGGTCAATGTGCCAGGTTGTGTCCTGAAGAAGGCTACCAGGCTACCATGGTTGTGCTGAAGGAGTTCCAAGTTTCAGCACCACAAACACACCATTTCCACTATGAAGCACCATGCTGTGAGGATGTTTATCGGTAGCAGGTCCTGGAGGGTAAGGGAGCTGAATGTTACCAGAGAAAAAAAATCCAACTGTAAGCACACATTCAGTCCTTTCAGCTGATACTTCTGATTTGTAAAAATCAAATGAGTCATGTTTTCAGTATTGAAACATGCAACATGTTTTATCTGAGTTTTTCTTTCAAGCTAAGGTAGCTACTTTGATATTAGTTAGTTAATTTGAGATTAGCACTCTGGTTCTGGGACCAGAGATTATATTTGGGCAATCAACTTGTGGCCAAAGTTTGCTGGTCTTGGACCAGTCCATCTAGTCTTGGTCCTGAAAAGTTGGTCAGCAGTACAAGGCTCCAAAGGGAACTGTGCTGGCACCATTCCTCTATACTCTCTGCAGTGAAAACTTCTCCATCAACTCCCCACAATGTGCAAAAATTCTTTGATGACTCTGCCATACCACTCAGAGTACAGAGAGTAGACTCCAGACTTTGTGAACTGGTGCCAGCTGAACTACCTCCTCAACAACAGAGGAAAACCAGGAAGGAAGGGTTTGAACAAATTCTACCTGTTGAGGAGGGTGAAGTTTCTAAGAGTGCAGGAGGTGCTGCTGAAGACCTTCTTTGACTCTGTGGTGGCATCAGCCATCTTCTAAGGTATTGTATGTTGAAGCAGCAGATTATTTGCAGCTGAGAGGAAGTGGTTAGATAAACTCATCAGACAGGCCAACTCTTTGATAGGATGCCTCCACGACCCTGTGCAGGTGATGGAGATAAAAAGAAGGAACTCTAGCTAAGATACTCATCACTGATGAACAATGTGTCCCACCATTCATGAAGCTGTTGCTGAACTGGAGAGCTCCTTCAACGACAGAGTGCTGCATCCTAAATGAACAAAAGAGTGCTCTGGGAGACTCTTCCTCTAAGCAGCTAAGACTTGATAAACATCACTGCTCCCAACAAATTCACTAAGTGTTTGCATCTCATTTGAAATGTTTTTCTAATTTGCATTATGCATCTCTTCTCTTATGCACCGTTATATACTTCATATACTGTATTGCATCTTTTTTAATGTTCAATACACACATCTGGAGAAGTGATCCAAAATACGTGTAAATCCCTTGGATGTTGAGTCCGATATGCCTATTTCTGCTATACAGTATATAATTATTATTAAACTTTAGACTTTTAGCCTGCATTGTTCCCAAGGTTCAACATAAAATGATATCCTCATGAAAAGCACTTTGATCTGCACTGTTACTGAATTGTGCAATGCAAATAAACTTGACAAATGTATATAACCTAAATGACTGATCAAGTCAGCTTGTTTTGAAAACATTTTATTACCTTAATTGTGGAAAAAAAAATCAGCTTTTCATAATTTAGAAAAAAACATGCTGTCACACCAAACAAGCTGGATGTTTATTCCTTTCTTCAGCTAGTTCATACACTTCTGATTTGTAATAGTCAAATGAAAAACATTTTCAGTAAAACGTTTAATTCCAATGTAAATCCAGGGTCAAAGGGTGTTTTAGGGCTGCATCGTTTGTGTCCCTTCTGGAAGATGCCTGCTAGTGTTCATGTCGATGGTGCTAAAATTTGCAGTTTCGCTTCTGTCAGCCTGCTGTAATCAGCATGTGAATGAGCCCTTTGAGATTTCAATTGGAGATATAAAGGGAATTATAAATAAATTTGATGATTATTATTAGAAAGAATTAGGTACCAGACACAATACGGTACCCATGACTGGTTAAAAGTTTATTGAATTTATTAGATCAGTAATGAGCACATAAACAGAAATAGTGGCTTCACACAATCAAAATGATTCATTCAATCGTGTTAAATTCAGAAATATTTTACTCATGTCAAGGTCAAATGGGACTAAAGTTACATGAACATGCAGACAAGCTGCAGGGACGTAACTACTAAAATAGAGAAAGAAGAGCATGAAAAACCAAAAAGTTAATCAAAATTTAAAGCGGGGACTTGGGTGCAGCAGCTTTGTCACCCAGGTACTACATTTGTTGGGTTGAGTTCCCATTCCAGGTATTGTTATCTTCATCATCATCGTCTTCTGTACGAAGTCTGCAGATTTTACCTTCTTTTTTGAAATCCTTTGGCTGGATCTCCAAATTTTGTTTGGTGGGAGTTTCTCTGTACACAAACATAAAAGCAAAAGTTTAGAAAAAAACAATGTTAAATAAAAATACAACTCTGTATATTTACATAATAGCTTTTGCTAACGAGTATTAGTATATACAATAATTGATCTTACACACTCAAAATGAGCTTTTTCCAAAACTGATACAAGATAAAGAAAAAAAAATTCTTGATGAAAACCAAGATTTCTGCCTAGTGCAGCTCTTATTGTAAAGGAAGACGATCATAGTATTTTCCATAGTAATTAAAGCCAATAAAAAAAAGTTGTATGTTCGGCAAGGACATAAAACTGTCAGGGATTGCAGAGAGAGCGGCAAGCGGAAAGGAGGGGGGAGGAGAGACTCACTGTATGCAAACGTAAAAGATGCATACAGTTACTCTCCTCTCCCTTCGCTTGGCCGATCATGACCTGCTGGATCTCAGCTCATGTTACGTCCCTCTGTGGAAGAGCTAGTCTGCAAAAATGAGGACAGTGAGGAGGTGGTCAAAGGAGGTCACTGAGACACTACAGGGATGTTTTGAGGCCACTGACTGGCAGGCACTCTGTGAGCTGAATATGGAGGACATCGATGAGCTCACTATATCAATTTCTGTGCTGACTCTATCATCCCTACTGAGACTGCTTATTATTACCCAAATAACAAGCCATGGGTGACAAAGGAGATCAAAACCATTCCGAATGAGACTACAGGCCTGTGGCGCTGACCTCCCACATCATGAGGACGCTGGAGAGACTTGTCCTGGAGCAGCATGGGCCCCTGGTCCAACCACATTTGGACCCCTTGCAATTTGCCTACCAGCCCAAACTTGGAGTTGAAGATGCCATCGTCTTCCTGCTCAACGGTGTATACACTCACACTGGACCAGCCGGCGAGCACTGTGAGAATGAGGTTTTTTGACTTCTCCAGTGAATGCAACTCCACCCGTCCATCTCAACTGGGTGAGAAACAGCCAGCGATGCAGGTGGATCCCCCCTGGTGTCATGGTTTGTGGGCTAACTGGTAGACCACAGTTTATGCGCCTGCGACAGTTTATGCGCCTGTGACAGTAACTGTGTCAGTTGCTGACACAGTGTGAGACTGTTATCAGCAACACAGGGGCTCCACAAAGGACTGTCCTCCCTCCCGTCCTCTTCACACTCACTTCAGCTGTTGTTAAAGTTGCACTGCGACCTATTCTTTTAGTAGTTCCTGGTAAAAGCGAAAAGGTGTATGTGTGTGGGGGCTGGGTGAGGGGAGGGTAACAGGTTTTTCCATTTTTTTGGGTTGTTTGACTCAGTGCAGTGTGAAAGCAAACTGCACCAGCTGAAAATGTAACAAATGTTGAAATTTTGATTCCCGGACTATCAGGTGTGAAAACAGTCCAACTATCAGCAGCTGTTCCAGAGGCTGCATAGGAGGGCTAGGTTAATACACAATATTTCTAGCTTTGAACTTTTTTCAATCCATCATTCAAAAATGGCAGTGGTATGGCACATTTGTAAACCCACCAACACATGATCGCAACAGCTGTGGAGGACCTGCAGAGATTTTGCTCAGGGACAATATGTTACAAGGAAAACTGTTGGTCACGCACGCCACAATTCTGGCCATCATATTACAAAAAGAAAACAAAGTGTCCCGTATTTCAGTGCCATATTTAAGCAGAAATAAAAATACATATTATTATCAGCATATTTGGTTGAAGAATTAGATTTTTACTTTTGATGACTATTCAATACAACTGCTTAAAAACCAGATCAGTTGTTAACTTGATCCCATTTCTCTACACTGAAATCTGACAGCAAATCTTCACCCTCACATTGATATTGTATTGGCTAAAAATAGGCAAAGTTAAAAGCTGCCTGGCTCACTACATACTTTGGTGCAACACCTTAAACTGAAACCTTTTGTTTCTCACCTCTTAGCTTGGTTTGATGAGACTTTGGAGCTGCTGGCAGGGCTGCTGTGCATTCCGTTGACTCTGGATGCTGATGATGAATAAGGTGCAGCAAAGAGAAAGGAGCTGAGAAACCTCCATACAGCAAGCAGAGGGTAAAAGAGTGTACCCAGAGCTGTCCAAATGCCAAATACAGAAGACCGGGTCACTGTGTTAGCAGGCCTTCGAGACTGAAAGGAAAGACAGGGTCCAATTAATTCTCATACACAGAGATCATTAAAAAAATTAATCAATCTTTGTTGTGTACAACAAAGATTGTACACAACAAAGTCAAAATAGACGGTTCCCAAAAAAAAACAAAATCTAGAATTTCAGTCTTACATACAGACATAATAGGCATGAATGTAATATTAACTTCTAACTTTTGATTTTTGCAAAATTTTCTTTCCACACTTGAGGAAATTGTACAACTAGATTCATTGTTAATTTTCTCGAATCCAGTCCCCAAATGATGCACTGATATAAATTCAGAGAATATTTAATTCGAAATCAAACATAATTTATTAATCCGAAAGGGAAATTAAATGTTATGTGACTCATTCATTCTTCAGAGTTATTGTAGATTGTAATGGCTATTGGTATGAAAGATCTCCTGTAGCGGTCTGTGTTACAATAAATCTGAAGAAGCCTCTGCCTGAAGACACTCCGCCTTCCCAAGACATTCTCATGAAGAGGATGTTCAGGGTTGTTCATAATTTTCTTCATTTTATGAGGAATTTTTCTTTACACAATCATCTCCAAAGGTTCCACAGTCGTCCCCAGAACAGAACCAGCCTTCTTTATCAGGCTGCTGAGCCTTTTTAGGAATCTGGTTCTGATGCTGCTGCCCCAAGAGATGATCAATGAAGAGATTACGTTCTCAACAACAGACTTATAGAAGTTCTGAAGCATCTTGGTGCAAACCTTGAAGGATCGTAGCTTCCTAAAGAAGTGTTGCTGTTGCTTCTTTTAGATACTCCACTGTTGCATCTCCGGTCCAGTCTGTCGTCAAGGTTAACACCAAGGTATTTGTATTCCTCAACCACCTCCACTTCTTCTCCCATTATGAAAATAAGAGCTGTTTCTGAATTCAGGAGTTGCATCTGTCAAATGCAACTCCTTGGTAGTCCGTGAATAAACGACAACCAGAAGTATTATAGGAAAATGGAAGTGTTTGGGAATGACAGCAACTCAGTCATGAAGTGGTAGACCACGAACTAACGGAGCAGGGTCAGTGGAACCAGAATAGCATAATGCGACTCTTCTGCAGAGTAAATCACAACAGACCTCCAAACTTCACGTGGCCTTTAGATTAGCTCAAGAACAGTGTGCAGAAAGCTTCATGGAATGGGTTTCCATGGTGAAGCAGCTGCATCCAAGCCATACATCACCTAGTGCAATACAAAGCCTTGGATACAGTGGTGTAAAGCACACCACCACTGGACTCTAGAGCAGTGGACATGCATTCTCTGAAGTGATGAGTTGCGCTTCTCCATTTGGCAATCTGATGGACGAGTCTGGATTTGGCAGTTTCCAGGAGAACAGTACTTGTCTGACTACATTGTGCCAAGTGTAAAGTTTGGTGGAGCTGGGTCCTTTGGGTGTTTTTTCCCTTTGTGCCAATGAAAGGAACTCTGAATGCTTCAGCATACCAAGACATTTTGGACAATTCCATGCTCCCAACTTTGTGGCAACAGTTTGGAGCTGGCCCCTTCCTCTTCCAACATGACTTTACACCAGTGAACAAAACAAGGTTCATAAAGACATGGATGGCAAAGTCTGGAGTGGAAGAACTTGACTGGCCGACACAGAACACCTTTGGGATGAATTAGAGCAGAGACTAAGAACCAGGCCTTCTCGTCCAACATCAGTATGTGATCTCATTATTGCATTTCTGGAAGAATGTTCAAAAATCCCCATAAACACACTCCTAAACCTTGTGGACAGCCTTCCCAGAAGAGCTAAAGCTGTTCTAGCTGCAAAGAGCGGACCAGCATTATATTGAACCCTATGGGATGTCACTTAAGCTCATATGTGAGTCAAGGCATGTGAGCAAATACTTTTGGCATTATAGTGTATATACCCATTTTGGTGCAATTGTTGGAGGTTGTTGAAAGAGGTAAAGGTTTTAGTGTTCACTGAACTGGGGAAAAAGGTGTTATGCAATGTATTATGGTTTTGTTGAACTTATCAATATGAAACTGAAAAAATACATAACAGTATTAAGTTCTTTTATGATTATTGTTTAAAAATGTATCAGAGTAATTAGACTAACTTATTGTTAAAAAGTTGCTGTATTGATAATATAAAGAAACACCAGTGTGTCTGTATAATACCAGAGAGACTGGTGTTATTTCTTCTTTGACGCTCTGCTGAGTGTAATCTGACTGTGGGATACATTTTTGTCCAGATGAAAATTGGGTTTTTGATGGGCAGAATGAAAATATAAATAATTCTTCATAAAAGTCCGTTTTTATGCACAACCTTCAGGTTTCTGCTACAGATCTTATGAACTTAAGACTTCATGCTGGGCTTCTACTAAATTTTAGTTTAAAGACGAGCACACTTATTCTACCAGGTTTTTGCAGCTTTTATTTTATTTTCTTTAATAACATTGTACTGGTGTATGAAAGTATGAAATGGTCATGGATTCATTATTTATTGAAAAAAAGTTAAAAAGGTGTTGAACAATCTGTTAATAATTTAGCTAATGACTATTTCACTGCTTAGTCACTCATCACTTTTCTATAAAGAATGGAACTTTCAGCCAAAGGTGGTCAGCCTAATATGTATGGAAATATGAAAGTGTCACCAAAAACTAATGATGTACCTGCGCAGTGGCAAAATTATTATTTATTTTTTTTCCACTACACATCATTTGGGAATTTATGCCACATAAAATCAAGATGGACCTCTGAGATTATCAAGGCTGTCTATAAATCCCTAGAATAAACTCTAATTATCTGATGGTTGTTGTGGTCTTGCGCTTAATCTGTCACAACCTAGTCAACAACATTACCAAACAGCAGCCTGAGCTTTTTTTTTTTAAAGATTTTGTTGGCTCTAGTGGCCTTTGTTTGAAAGTAGTTTGACAGGAAACAAGGTAATGAAAGAGGGGGAAGACATGCAGCAAATGTTGCCAGGCTGGGAATCAAACTTGCGACCACCGCCACGAGGACTAAGGTGTCAATACGTGGGTTGTACGGTACTTTTCCCCTGCACCACTACAGCAGCCCCTCCAGTCTGAGCTTTTGGAACAGGATTTTATTAATCTACTTGGCACCGTTCTACAGTTTCAACTACAAGATTTTTTTTATCTCTGGTTCCCTTCCCACCGGTGGCAGAGGAATAGACCATTTCAGCAGACTTCTTAGTCTGAACAACTGGCTGTCTTCTGTTTGCATTCTTCAAAATATAAACTTTTGTGGAAACTTTTGATGTTTTCCGGAGAAGATGATTTTAAGATTTCTTAAGTGGTTTTTAAATGTCTCAATGGTCTTGTGACATCTCATCTTGCAGAGCTGCTAAATCCATATGAATGCCTGTAGACTCTGAGGTCCTCTGGTACCAGACTACTAACAGTTCCCAAGAGTCAGAACACACACTTATGGTGAGGTTTCTTTCCAGTATTGTGGAAAGAATACTCCTTTGTAGAATAGTCTTTCACAGAAAATGTTGTTGTCTTTAAGAGCAGGCTCAAGACCCATCTTCTTAACTGCATTTCCTGAATTGAATAATTTCTGCTCAGTTTAAGGATTTTCCATACAGTTGTGTGTTTTTAGCCTGTGAATTTAGAGAATTTAGAGTATCATTTGATTTGACTTTCAGATTTTATTTGTGATGTTACATCTCTTTTGTAACCATGTTTGGTGATTTGCCGTTGTAGTTTTACACTTGACTGATCCAAATGAAAGAAACGAGAAACTAATTTAAACAGAAAGTGAAGGCATAATAAACAGCAGATGTGTAGAGCAGACTCTGGACTACTCACAGGGAGGACAACAATGGAAGCACTTGGAACCAATTCCAGCTCCAGCAGGGTCTTGTTTAGGTCTTCACTGGTGAACTCTCGTCGAGGATACATGGTTGCTAAGGAGAAGTTACCATATAGATTTCCTATTTCCTGAAACAGAAGCAACACTGCCATTAGACGCATTAGCTAAGTTATATTTCTGAGATGAAAGTTCAAAGCATACATCAGGAAGAAAATATGTTTTATAAGGCATAGTGATAAAGTCATTTGAACATATACTACAACAATGTTTCAGTCTGCGCTCATTCACATAGATGGTTAATTTCTCTCTACACTTGTTTTAGGGATTTTTTACCAGGACTGAGAGAGTGTCAAAGACAAAATTCCGACTTCAGTCTGAAAGAGAATCTATGGAAGGAGCTAAAGATTAGAGTGATAGCAGAAAGGCATTTCTAACTGAAAGGCATGGACCTCACAAGCACAGATAAATCATCCTGATGGCAGTGGATACATGCAAGGCTGCAAAACAAAACACTTGTCTTATTTCCTCTCAGAAAAAATGTCTCTTATTTATATTTACTACATGTTTATATTGAGTTCTGCACTAAAAGCATGTTTTATTATCTAACAGTTTAGATAATAAATTATCTAACAGTTTAGCCATGTTTCAGAAAGAAACTGCAGATGTGCGGTCTATATGTGGTAAGACATATTTACAAAAACAGATAAAGAATGAATATGGGGAGGACATACAGAATGATTAAGCCAGACAGACCTCAAAAGCAAAATCCCAAGCCTCCTGCAGTCTGGTCTGTGAGAGAAACTGGTTGGTGAAGGACGAACCATCAGGAAGTCGAAACTGTATCCTTGAATTGGTACTGATCATACACACACAAACACAATGAAGATGCACAGAATTAAAACATCATTCACAGAAGCAAAGATAGTTGCAGTTTTAGTCTTGTTTTGGATTCACAGTTTAAATCTGTTCTTCTAATAATCAACTCCACATCCATGCATCTTTTATACTAAAGAAAAGGAAAAATATCGTACAGATACACTTCCTAATTCAATGGTGCTTAAAATTCCTAAACACATTTCAAAGGTTACATTCACACAACAGACAGGTCTTGACTTGGCCTTTGACCCTAAAAGTCTTGGTCTTGTCTTGGTCTCAGGTTAGGTGGCCTTGACTACAACACTGGTTCCAAATACCAGTCAGTGCTGGCACAAAACCTTCTGTTAGAAAGCTAATGATGAAGAGGATCTTCATCTTTCAACACAATGATGACCCAAAACACACATCAAACAACAAAAAAATGGCTACACCAGAATAAGATTGAGGCTTTGGAATGACCCAGCCAGAGTTAACCCTAGCCCTTTTATTTTATATATTTCTCCTTTAAAGGTTTCAGTTTGTTTTTTAATTGCATTGTACAAATTATAGGTCACACTAAAGGTCCCACCAAAGGAAAAAGTTGTAGAATTGTTTGTCTTGCTGTTTTTAGGATTCATTTTAAAATTCTTTTATTTGTTTTTAAAGTTCTAAATGGCCTTGCCCCTTCCTATTTGTCTGAGCTGCTACATTCTTACACACCCTCCCGTTCCCTCAGGTCAGCTGATCAGTTGCTCCTGAAGGTGCCAAAGACTAAGTGCAAGCTCAGAGGGGATCGTGCTTTTTCTGTGGCAGCTCCCAAGCTATGGAATGACCTTCCTTTGGACATAAGACAGGCCTCCTCACCTGCTGCTTTAAGTCCCATGTCAAGTCCAAAATACTGGCTGGCCTATGTATCAATAGACCTCTAATAAGAATCTATAGGATAAATATGCTTTAAGAATCTATTGTTGCCAATTTTAGGAATCTCTATCAGCTTATGTGAAAAGTTAAGCTTCACAGCTTCTGGGACAAATCCTGAAAAATTGTAACCCACTGTCGCTTCATCCTTGCTTGAAGTTTGTTAATGATGTTCCTTTGTTGCTGGGTCCAGTCTATTAAGAATTGATCAGTTGCTCTATGTTAGCCTCGTGACAACCTTAGACCTTGGTGTGTTTCTTGGAAAAACAACAAAAACTTTTCTGCACTGTGGGAAATTTAATTCCCAGTCTTGTGGGCATCATAAAGATGTTTTTGTCAATGTCAGTGGTTTTTACAGAGGATGTTGTCTTTTATGGCCTTTTTTGCTGACTTTCTTATGGTTGATTTATTTCAACAGTACAGAAGCTACCTTGTTTTAACAGAAATAAAGTTGTCAATGAATTAATGATGTTAAACATCATTAATTCTCCCTGGGCTGCCACCTTATCGTGGTGGAGGGGTTTAAGTGTCCCAATGATCCTAGGAGCTATGCTGTCTGGGGCTTTATGCCCCTGGTAGGGTCACCCAAGGCAGACAGGTCCTAGGTGAGGAACCAGACGAAG
>CAEGAG010086129.1:0-12463 GCA_903067065.1 Brachyrhaphis terrabensis | reverse complement strand
CAATGTTCTTACACATTTTAAGTATATTTTAATATTTTCGCAGTAAAACAACAAACTGTTTTATTTTTTATAATTCCCACCCATATGGAGCATATCTGTTTTCCAAAAATCTATTGTGCAGATTGACCCAAGCCAAACAGCTTTGATCATATGAAGAATCCGCTCAAGTGGCTAGAAACACAAGCAGTCGTGCAACAGATGGTTTGGCCCTCACAAAGGCTTTCTATTGGTATCATGGAGCCAGTCTGGGATTACATGGAGAGACTGGAGCAGCTGGGACCGCCTAAATCCACACAAGAACTGTGACAAGTTCTTAAAGATGTTTGCAACAGCATACCTGCCAAGTAGTCAGAGAATCTCTGGATAAGTGCTTCTAGGAGTATGGATGCTGTTTCATAATGGTGGACACATCAGATGTCTGTATTTTGCAGTATAAATAACCAAAGAGGTCATGTCGAAAAATTGTTTACCCGAGATGTCATCTTTAAATTAAATTCTTCCTTGAAACGATATGCTGAGCTACAAAAGTTGTAATCTCAAAAACGTTGTCACAGCTCAAAGATGAGTAGCCAACAGGGATTTTTTTAGACAGTTTTTGAAACTTAAAAGCACTGAAATCTTACTAACTGCTCTATAGTCTGCAATTAACATTTTGATTGTAATGTGTTATTAAAATTTGTTAGAATTTACAGAGTACTTTTCATACACAATAAGGCAAAACAAAACATACCTACACACATAAATGAAAAAAGAAAAACAATAATGAGTAAATAAATTTAAAAATGGGGTGGCAAAACTAGAAATGTACATAAATGCGTTGAAATGAAGAATTGAGGGAACTTAATTGCTTCAGTGGTGATACAAAACCAATATACTCCAGGTAAACATAAAAATTCCAAGAAGGATTTCTTCTAAAGTCCTAATAAAATTAAGATATTTAGTCATAAAAAGGTATAAAAAAGAGACTATTAACTACATCTACATAAAAAAAAACTGAGATAAAAGTTAATTAATCAGAGTAATACAATTAGAGGATGGATTGATGGATTTACTCACAAAGAAAATAAGATAATCTTCATCTTTAAGCAATATAACAATATTTTTAACTTGTATATTAAGTTAAAAAATATTATATTTTTTTGGCCCTGTGTGAGGGCCAAAAAAAAGGAAAGTGTGAAACTATAGCATATCCACACATCTGAAGCCTTTTCTTCTTAACAGATCTATTTACACCAGGTATACAGTTTAGTTCTTTAAAACTGTTGTTAGTTCATCCACACAGGAGTGACAGTAGTTCAAAAAGCCCTATGGCTTTGCTATATTTGCTTGAGAAAAACTGAACACCTGTGCAGGACTAGTATGGTTTTTGCTTCTGATTTCTGCTCCTTATCTCAGTGTCTTTATTAAAAAAAAAAAAAAAGTCCACCTACACTGCATCACCACCTGTGCTGGCAGCTTTTATGATCGGCATTTCTTTTTATCGCCTGGAGGAAGGTGTTTCTCCAATTGGGCTGTCACAATATCACCTTTTCCACTATATGATTATTGTGCCCAATAGCAAATCAGAATGAGACTAATTGGTGATCATGAATTTCAAAAGAATAATAATGCTGTCTGCTAAATCACTCTCTACGTTTGTATATTGAACTCAAAAGCATGTAGTCAAAAATATGGGGGGACTCCATTCTAAATGCACTAAGTGTTGCAAAACATGACACACAAAACCTTAGAGATTATAATCACCATCATCATTATTAAAGACCAATTAACTAGCCTGTCTGATCAGGTAAAGTCAACTATGATACAACATTTTGCATTTGCAGTAGTGTTTATAGTTACATCATTAAAATAGTTTCAACATATAAATTGGCTTGTGCTTCTTTTTACAGAAAGAAAAAGAAGCAGCCTCCTAAAATCTGAAGGTTATGTCGCTGAGTTTTTGTTAGAAGAGGTTACTTTGTTTTTCTTAAGCCTTTCTATTGTGGCTTCCTCTTTATTTAATTCAAAATGGCATGTTCAATGATACAGTGTGTTAAGATTAGATTTAAATTGTTTAAGACCAGATTCTTTATACATCAAAACCCTAAAGTTGGGTGGGCTTTCCGTGCATTCTCAACGAAAAAAGAAAACACACCACAAATGACTGACTTGATAGTGACTTTTTATTGACTTGTACTGAATAAATGTTGGCACTTACATCAGTACATCAAACCACAATGATGCTAACAGAGCAACAAAACAAGGCTGTTGCAATAAATGAAGCTTGACACACTGACAGGTTTATAGTTCTTGGTTTTAGAGGTTCTGTTTGGGTTGCTTTTTCCTCTAACCCCGGATCTGACAACTTTCATCACTTAACTGGAGATGTTGGAGACATTTTCAGGATCAGCTAACTTAAGCTGATTCTTAAGTCAGCTAACTCAGCTAACTTAAGGATCAGCTAGCTGAGTTAGCTGGCTAACTAAGCCAGCTTAGTTAAATGTTGTTAGAAACATACATTTGCTTATCTAATAACATCAAATCTTTAAGGTTCTGTGCATAGTTGACCATGAAAATTCCACAAATCGTACAGTTCAATTTTCTTTGATAAAAATGAAGGATATAATACTATAAACTTGTGTCCATTGTATAAAAGATTTCTAATGGAATCAACAAAGTACTTAGTTAATATGAGCAGTACTGGTGAATTGCTAGGACTGCAAACGTCGTAGCTGAACAAAGAATGACTATTAACATTTGAAGTTGTGAATGACTACACTAAAAATAAGTGCCAGACATCCTGTCCTCAGCTGTAAACTGAGCATGTTGTGAATCTGGTAAAGGAGAGTTCTACACAGAAATATTCAGGTCTTTGGTTTTTTTAAAAATATATATATTTTTCAAGAGTGTCAGTTCCTCACATTCTTTGAACATCAAGCGCCTAATAAGGGAAAAGGACCACCCTTCGGAGTAGTTTAAGTCCCTCATGCAGCGCTGCCTTACAAGTCCTGGACTGTAAGTAATTGGATGTTTACCCTTCATTGAAGAAGGAAAGCTTTGAGGGATGAAGAAGTGGAAATCCACTTTGCACTCCGCTCACCAGGATGTCCCATAAAAGCGCAGAGATGTTCAAATCTGCTGATTGAGGAAGTGATGGAGGCCATTTGACATCAACCTGATGATCATGGTGCTACTTCTGAATGTGCTTCTTAGTGTGGATGTCGACAATATTATTTTGCAATATAAAAGTCTGGTAAGAGGGGGAGAGCAAACACCACGGGGTGTGCATGGCCTGAAAATGACCCCATATCCTTTACCTTTTATATGCCATACCCATGCAGGGAGATCGTCACCATAATGATTCGTCTGAGATTGTTCGCCATTGATGGCATCGTTTTGCTTTTTCTAAAACTTGTCATCGTACATCTTGGATCCCTCAATTGTCCTGTTTTTATAGGTTTTTTTTACTGACCATGGTTAAAGTCTTCATAAAGAACAAGGAGTCTGCTGATCAGAGGATCTATTGAAATACACTGGCTTTCGGTGCGTGTCTTAAATCTTGTCAAAAACATTGATTTTTCAGGTTTAATGTCAGTTGTTGCAAATTGTTTTTAGTTTTCCTTTTTGTTTTGTTTGAAAAGCCAAAGTGTTAGACTATGTTTGAAACTTTATTTTTTTAGCTGTAATCACACCCTCACCAGGCCCGACATTGGCCAGTCAGTGCTGTGACAGTCCTTAACTATGCACTCTGTGTGTTTTGACTGTTCAGCTGGGAGTAAATGAATCACACCGTTTCCTTTTCTCCAGTCTGCCAGTCGACTGATGGAATTCATTCACTGGTGAAGTTAATAGCAGCTGTACGCCTCCTCCTCAACACACGCATACACACACACAGATACACTCCACACCCACATCGCTGGTCCCTGAAGGACAGTCACTGCCAGTCCATCCCGCCCACACCTCTCCGTTCTACCTACAAGGTTAATATAGATGGAGGATGCATTGAAAAGGTCATTCCTGGCATGCTTCTCCACTATGTCGTAGCTTTCATGCAGTCAAAACAAAGGAGGGTTGTTTATTTCTTCAGCCGTAGGCTTTTATTACATTTATCATAAAGTAATCCTGTTGGGGTGTGTAATAATTTCGATGTAGAGCTTGAATGTTTAATATAGAAAACCAACTTTCGGAGAACCACATATGTATGAGATCCTCACAGTATGACAATATGAAGGAAAAATACCACTACTCAGGATGCCATAGTGTTTATATAATGTGATCTAATGGTTTTTATTTAAAACAGAGATATAACAACTTCTTTGATTCCTGGGAAAATAATGCTACATATTGAAAATAAAGGTTTGAATTATGCTTTTCTTTTTGTTGCAGAATTAAAGGAACAGACTGAAATAAAAAAAGAGTTGTATCATTCCTGCATGCTTTTTAGGCCATGCTTGTATCCGTTAGCTAGTAGTAATGTTAGCTTAAATTACAACTATTTTAAAAACAAGAAATCAGAAGATATTTTAGTAAACATGAACATTTACTAATTTGTATTTATGTATCAAAACTTCTGAAAAAAATGAAGACATTCTTACAATAACTGTAAGTTAACACAAATGGATATTTAACAGAAAATTCAAGTAATATAAATAGATGTCAGATTACTGTATGGCTATAACAAGCATTTNTATTAAGAAAGCACGTTTTTGTAGAGGAGTTCATTTTTGGTGTCTACACTTAAGTGAATCACTTTATCTTGTAGGTGTAAAAAATAAGATCAGACATCAATATCTAAACATTTCCCTATTTTTTATGCACTTTCCTGACACTGTAAATGTAGGAGTAGTCACTCTCTGGTTTTCTCTTTTCAGATCTTTAAGACTTTGAACAGTGTAAATGGAAAGTTTTAGCAGTTTTGACAACCTAAATTATCTAAATCCTTGACACTGCAAAACTACGCATCTCTAATTCTGATCAAATAAAAATCAATTTACAAGGGACATGTTCTAGAAAATATTAGGCTTGGTACTGCAAATAAGATTTCTTCATCCATATTTTAAATATATAATTGTTAGAGTAATGCTTTATGTATGCTTTATGTAGGCATAAAAAATTCTTTGACTCTTTTGCTATGTGTATTACTAAATGCTTTAAATATCATGCAAGATTTTGCAAGCAGGGGACCCCTCTGACTTCTATATGTCAACATCTGTCCCCTTATACCACACACTGATTTTTGGCCTGATGCCAGCTTGGACTATTTTATACCTTGTTAAACTGTGTTGCAAGTTGTTCAGACATCATAGCGAAGTCTAACACATCTGCTCCAATAAATGCCTTACCTTTAGGAGACTTTTTCCCTGCATGCAGGCAGTCATAGGCAGTGGTTGATATACCTTAATGAAAAGATTTGTTTTAGCTTTACTGCTGTATATCAGTGCAGCACAGAAAGTACTCTTTCGGTTTATGCTAGAAGCACTTAGGTTGCGATAGCTGGAACTTGTGAACGCTGCATGGCTTAAAGGTTTAAATCTGTACCTGTGTGTTTTGAGGCTGCTGCAGCTCCCAGACTCTTTGTCTTTGCAAAATTTTAGAAAGTCAAGGCAGGTTAATGGGGTGTTGGCTTTCCCAACAGGGCAAACATGCTGCACAATGCCACCTTGATGTTTATATTGTGGGTTCAGATTCGGCACTTTTCGCAACACATTATTGCGACGACTTTAAAAAAAAAAAAATCTCAGAGTCCTTGAGAGTTCAACAAGCCATAATTCTTGGAAATACTTTGAGCCAACACCTGTACACTCAGTGTTCTTAAGCTGCTCAAGGTTCAGCCGCTAAAACTTTCCACTTGGCAAAATTTGAATCTTCGCCCTCACAGTTGCTGAGCCTTTTGTAGCTTTTCATTGACAGGCTCTGAATTGTCTTCGTGTCCTCTCTACCTCCCCCCCTTTTTTTTTACTTTAACTTAGCTGACTCTTGAAAGCTCCTGCCTGCCTCCCTCACACACACTTCTCTGTCTGTGATGCAGGTGAACACCCACGCGCTCACACCACCACAGATCCTGGCTTCTGACTGCTTTTTTTTTCTTCTAAATCCATGACAAGGAGCCCTCGCTCTGAATATCAAAGACTCGTATCTGAGAGCATGTAGGCATGACTCACACGCGGGGCTCTGTCTTAACTCCCAGCAGGCCACCTGAGCGTCCAACTCACTGCAAGAAGAAGGGGTTACAGGAGGACGGCTGATCAGACAGCAGCGCGTCTGCGGCGTGGGTGGAACTCGACCGTATTTGTCACCCAGCCGTGTGAACATATGAAAATTCCAGCAGTGTGCTGAGATTTCCGACACACTCGTTCGTCCCAGCAGCCGGCTCCCGCTTCCATGCCGGGGGTCATTCTCTTGACTATAGGGAGCGCCTGAGTTCTCTTCAGCACAATGTCAAACTGCACCAGGCGAATGTAGAGGCCAGAGTGGCTGTGACAGCTACAAAGTGGCTGAGGGAACTGTGTACTTTAGTCAGTCTGCTTCAAATAAAAAGGGCCACTAACAGCAACAAATCACAGCTTTGCAACACAGCAACTTCCCCCTCTGTGATAGAAACCTTTTTCATTAGTGCTCTCTTTTTACATGTCTTGTTCTCGGCTGGATGTAGTGTACGCCGCTTGTTACTCTATCGATTCGGCACAGAAAACCTCTCAAGGCATGAAGTATTTCTTCAGTTTGGCAACTCGCGGTAGCATGTTGTGCCTGCCGCTCTGTGTGTGAATAATAATGTTCACCACCGGCCTGTCAGGAGCTGCAGACCTATTTATATGGGTGCCGAGCTATACCTTCAGTTGATGCGCACGCTGCAGCAGTGCAGGAGCCTGTCTTTGTGCAGCAGGCCGGGATGACATGTGAATCACGGCAGCTGAGAAAGCCCCGCTTAAGTGGAGGCAGTGGGGAGAAAGCGGGTGAGAGCCAGGAGGCAAACAGACAAACAGATGGACAGGCTGATGCCAAGCAGGCAGTGGAGCAAATAGATTGTGCAGGATGGTGAACGGACTCAGCCTACCAAAGAACAACCGAGAGACACAGGGCCGAGGCAACGCCGTCAGCTGCTGTAATTCCTACAGATAGGATGGATACGTGGTAAATAGCACTCTCATCTTTCTTCTTCCCCTCATCTGCCCCTGTCACATCCCTCATTTGATATGTGTTATGTAGGAGGAGGGGATGTCAGTCTTGCTAGATGGGAAAATGAGCAAACCTGTATATATGTTAGAGGTAGAGTGAGAGGAATAAATGCAGGGAAGAGATGAGTGCTGCAGGTGGAATGAGGCGGTGGGACACTGGGGACTTCAACTCTAGGAATGCAGACAAAAAACTTTTATTTTACTGGGTGAAGCGCTGCTTGAATTACATCTATTGTTGCAGTTATTACTTCTTTGGTGATTATGATGTTTAACTTCTAAAAAAAAAAAAGTCTGCGACTGAGAGGATGGTAGAAACGGAGCTTCTCCTGCTCTGATGTCTCAAAACTCTGAAAAGACTTTAGCTTGTATTTCCCCCAGGCTCCGGGTACATGCTCACTGGAGCAATAACCTTTGCTTTAATACAGGAGGAGCACGATTGTAAGTTTTCCTTGGAGTCTTTCCTCTAAAATGTGAGCAGCTCAGATTGACTTAGTCGTGTTTTTTCCTGTCTCTCTCTCTCTCTCTCTCTCTCTCTCCCATGGAAAACATCTAGCTGTGTGTGAGTCAGACAGAAACCAGCTTTAAGAGCTGAGACAGCCCTGTCAGATCTGTCTTCTTGTGTACCTACACAGTCTAATGGTTTGCCTTTTTGTGTGTGTGTGTTTGTACATAGGTAGAATGTAAGAAGGCCCAGCCCAAGGAGGTGATGTTCCCACCAGGTACGCGAGGGCGAGCCCGGGGTCTGCCCTACACCATGGATGCCTTCATGCTAGGGATGGGCATGCTGAGTGAGTTGGATTCAGCAATACACACACTTCCTGAACTGTTTCACATTTTCTCACATCACAACCACAAACTTTATTGTATTTTATGAAGATGTTTTTGTGGAAGCCTAAGGCAAGGTGATGCGTCATTGTGAAGTAGAAGGAAAAGGATACAATTATAGCTGTTAAACTTTTGAAGTATGTTTTTGCCCATTCATCTTTGCAAAATAACTCAAACTTAGTCAGTCTGAGTTATTTTGTGTCCGTTCCTCTACTGGCTTTAGGTCTGGACTTTGACTGGACATTTACATGTGACATTGTGTCACATGTAAATTCTGCTCAGACTGTATGTTTAGGGTAATTTTTCTGCTGAAGGATGAACCTTCTGCCCTAGTTTCAAATATTTTGCAGGTTTTCATGTAGGATTACTCCACATTCAACTCCACCCATCTACACATCAACCCCGATCAGTTCTTCTCTGCTCAAAAAGACCGGAAATTATCTGAACTTATTTCATGGAGCACTTTTAAGTCCATACTGAAAGCGCTAGAGATGAATTCTTTAAATTGTGATTTTAATAATTATTTGTATGGCACTTTAATTATGTAAGTACTTGTAGTTGTTGCATAATCTTAGCTGCCTCTTGGCTAGGTATCCCTTGAAACAGAAGTTTTGAATCTCAAAGGTACTGGAAATTTACTTATTAGGTGAATTCTGGAGGCAGTCGGATACACTGGATTTTATTTAGAGTTATCAGCGTAAAGAGGGGTTGAGTAAGAATACTCACCATTTTTTTATAATCTGAGACCATAAGTTCTTTTCCTTGGATCATACTTTTTTACTGGCCTATCCCATAAAATCCCACTAAAACATACTGAATACATTATTGTTAGAACGTAATAAAATGTAAATGATAGATATCTCTCAAATAAAATCAGATGAACAGCCAATACGCGTCTCATTCAAGCATCAGATTCTACCTATTGTAAAACAAACTAAGTAAACTACCCCCATCTAAAAAGCTCTATTAGGTGGTTGCTGCCCCTAATTAGGCTGCTTCAAGGTGTGCCACCAGTGGCCACTGTGGTCTATTTCGGGTTGAGTCTGGTACAGGCAGCCCCTGGGCATATAGGAGCAGACCAGCACATTAGCAGACTAAATGAAGAGGAAAATTGGTGTAATGTCATATTAAGGATTCATCACTGTGCCCCCCTTAATGGGTAATGAAGGGGACACACATGTCAGAGAGAGATCTCATCTACAGGGACCTCAGCTGCCGACCCACCCCTCTTCATTACCATCCAGCCCATGCCTGTGTCCCTTTTTATTTAACACCGATGCACTCTCTGCCTCCCTGCCCCCTTACTCACCTCCCATCTATCTGGCTATCTGTCTGTCTGTCTAGTTATCTACCTGGCTATCTATTTGTCGTTCACATTCCATATGCATATAATTTGATTGTGTGGCTAAACCAAATGGATTTGCCATCACTTAAAGTCTTTTTCCATAAAAAGCAAATGATTGCCCTCCAAATGGTTCCTCCCCACCTGAAGCAGATGGATTCAAAGCTAGCGCTCCTGCATTTTTGCCAATTCTAGATACTGACACATATTAGACAGATTTAAAATGTAGTTATTTAGTTTTTTAAATAAGGATTCATGTAAATATCTTTAAATACAGGTAGTGGAAAAACTGTCATGCATGCCTAACCCATAGCTACATTTATTTTCATAACCTATTACAATAATGATCCAGGTGACAATTTCATTTGGGCAGTCTAAAATACTGATTAGCTCTTGTTTTGTCAAACTTTATGTTTAAATAAAATCTAAGCTATTTCTTCTCCTCATTTTTTCACAAAGGGAACCCAACATGAATTGCTATGAAAATACACACCAAGTTACATGCAGATTATGTTTGAATATGGTCATCATAGGGATGAATATCATGTCATTTTATATCTGTACCTTTTGAAGATGCATTTAAACTACTCATACGAAACATTAATGTAAACCACAGCTGTTAAGAACTAATTTAAGATTTAAGTTAATGCACAAATCATAAAATAAACGTTAGAATAATTATTTCAGTGACCAAATAGTTTTAAAGGTTTATTGAAGAAAAAAACGATTCCTCTCATTGTTCTGCAATGACTTAAAACATCAGTAGTTGTGCTCTCAAAGGCAGTAAATTAATTCTATCAACTCTTTGTCTATGCATTGATCTCGTCATTTGTCTGCATAAAGTTACTTAAATTGTCATGGCAACCGCAGGCCTGACCTTTCCTTGAAAATGATTATACAGTTGTTGGTGGTAAAACAGTTGACGAGTCCAGCCAAGTGCGTCTGTGGACTCCGTCGGAGCCGTTTTCAGCTCCATCTCATCTGGTCGAAGTATTTAACAAGCACAGTGAACTTTTCAGAACTTATTACAGACTAAAGTGTCTACGCCGCAGAGAGCACTCTTCCCCCTCCACTGGGAGATGCCAGGCAGAAAGGCAGTGATGTGCTCATGTGAGAATATTAACAGCCAACTTGTTTGGAGACACTCTTATCTAAATGAAATTGGAACAAGGACAGCGAAACATTCCTTTATATAATTTGCATTTGGAAAAAGGGACCCTAGGCTCATTATTTAAGAAAGTGTAAGCTCCTTTTGTGCCAAATCTCATTAAAGCCATCCCTAGCTCCTTTGTTTACTGCCTCTAATCGAGGCATTTATCTTTATTGTGTTGTGCCGATGTATGTTTGCTGAAATTAATACACATTTGAGCCTGCGCGAGGTATGGGTGTACCAGATGGATAATTGATTTTAAAGTGAATCAGAACTGTTGGGCCATAAAATAGGTACATTAGCATGCATATTAATAAGGCAAATAAGAGCACTAAGAGGCCGCCACAAGGCCAGGCACAGCAGCAAGCTTCATTAAGTGAAACAACAAGTTATCCCCTGCCTTTTCTTTCTTTTACGATTTCTTCCCGGCTGCCTTTCTGCTATTTTACACATGCAGTCACTTTCAGCATGCATTCAAAGTACCTCAAAACCTCTCTACACTGCATCCATATGGTTTCAAATTCTGCTTTTACCTCTTGTAATCTATGCTTCTTTTTTTTTTTTTGTCTTTTCACAAGATGTTGAAATAGGGAAGAATCAAGAGCAGTGGTATTTCAGCCAGCAATTTCAGTCAGGCACTTATTCAGTTTGACAGTAAGACAGTATCAAACACGTAATATCCAACACTTTGCTGGCTGTGATGGCTTTTCATTGTACCATATCGCGGTTCTTTTCAGACCAAACAAACAATGAGGTTTTTTTTTTTTTGTGAGAGCTATCCATCTGTAACTTCCTGGTGATGACTTCTCATCAGCAGATGATGAGAACTGTTTTTTCTTTCTTATTTATTTATTTTTCTCAGACAATGCCTCTGTCCTACTTCATCCAAACCAGGTTAAGGTTCCTCTCACCGCCTCTCAGAGTTGAATTTCGTTTTGTCTGCAAGAGAGGCTCTGGCTGAAGCATTTTCCCATTGGGTCAGGAATAAATTGAACTTTTTCATGGACAGCAAACACTGATTAGATATTTATGACCAAGGTCAACCTTTCTGATTCCAGCTGGCACAGCCCACGAAGCATACAGAACAGAGCCTACACACATGCTCGCACTCGAACATTCACATATCCTGCATACGCACAGAAAAATGCCCAGACATGCTTAACATATTTTCCATGCATTTATGGACATCTTTATGCTGCAGAAATGTGATCATATGTGTGTATCTCATACCTCTGGGCAGACTTCTAGAACATTAGGGATCTTGCAATAAAACTCTATAAATAACATGTGTTAGACAGTTCAATTATTTTTCTAATAATATTTATTATTTACCTCTTGTGTGGGAGAGAATTTTGTATAAAATAGGATTTTACTAATATAAATATGAATATTTTAAAACAAACACAAAATCATTGTGGACTTGACGCATTAAGCTGAGCATGATTGACAGCAATAAGACCCTCCTCCTGGCTCTGATTGGTTCTTTCTGACTGGGAGCGGTGCATTTTTGTAGATGGCAACACTACCACTGAGAGGAGGCAGGGGAGCGCAATTATTTTCACGTATCTGTCTCATACTACACTGTCACAAGATAGTGTCAGCTTTAACAAATACGTAAAATACATATTGTTGATAAAAGTTATATGCTGCAGCTTCAAGCTGAAAATTGCCCAACCCAGTCACTAGCTGATTTCACAAAGCTTCTCAACATTTTTTTAAACAATAAATGCACATGACTCTTTATGTTTAACACATTTGTTTGGTATTTTTCAAACCAATGAGAAACTAGAAACTATCTTTTAGATTTAGCATTAAATCATCAATAAAGCCACCCATCCATCTTTTTGGGGGGGCTGCTGTGTATCTACAGTGGTTAATTGCTGAGAGGTTGCACACCTGGAGAGTGACTAATTAACCTAACATTCATATTTTTGGATGGTGTGAGGAAAAACTTGGAGAATCACTGCAGGCACATGGAGAACAACAAATAGA
>CAEGAG010086069.1:0-27785 GCA_903067065.1 Brachyrhaphis terrabensis | reverse complement strand
TTCTGCTGCTGACAGTCCTGGAGGGCTGAGTTGATCTGAGACTGTAGTTGTTAAACAGACCAGAGGAGAGAAGGTCAAAGGTTATGAAGTTATGAAATAAGAACATTTGCTGCTTTTTACTAATTAAGCCCTAATAATATCTGACTGTTTAACCTCTATAACAACTTGGCTGCAGACTGCTTTAAAGATCAGAAAGACTCAGAGTGATTAACTCTATTTCATTTTTCTATGTTAGTTCCTCTGAGATCTAGAATTGTAAAACTGACAAATCAAGAAAAATTAAACTGCTGGCAGGGCCCTGCAGACATTCAGGGTCCCTCTAGATACTCAAAGGCCCCTAGAAATGGTTGAATTGTAACACAGTGTCATGATTTCTGGTGTTTTAAGTTGGTGAGGTGGACGCGGTGGACCCAGGTTATAATAAATAATGATGGTTTATTGAAGTGAATCACTGAACTCCAGGCAGCACAGGAGAGTAACACCAATAACTCCGACACTGATAGCGACCGGAACTGACATGAGACAACAGACACTATACTACATGGTATAGACACGACAAATGACAAGGACCCGATAAGGACCAGGGAACACAGGTGGGATTAAATACATAAATTGTAATCAGGGAACACAAGACACACCTGGGAGTAATCAAAGGGTAGACAGGACAATTCACAGCCATGAACCTCCAGCCCAGATCCCGTCAGCCGAGGTGTGAACTATGGTAGTAACATAAAGATGAAGCAGAGAGTGAACAGTGAGCAGGTGGTACTGGGGCTTTGAGCTGCATTGCAGTGAGAGTCACTGTACCGTTTCTTTACATCATGATGTCTGATATAAAGACAGACAGAGGGATCGACTCAAGCAGCATTTAGTCCAGCACTTCTGACTAAATTTAAAGTCAGAAGTTTTCTCTGCAGCAAAACCTTTTCTGTGTTTAGGAGTGAGGGATGTTTTCCTGCTATTGCGAGGATAATTACAAAAATTAAATACATTTGTTCTAACTTCAACATCAGACCTTCGTTTATATTCACAAAGTATCTGTTGAAAAAAAATCTTCTTGCCCATAGATAGTTAGAGGGCGCAGATCCGCCCCCCTCCTCCTCAAGGTCACTATGTGTCTGAACATCATAGAGGAAGAGGAAGTTAATATTTTTAAGAAAACACTTTTTATAACTTTATGTGACCCTAGAAAAAGGGTTAAATTTTAAATTTAACTGCAAAAGAGGAAAATTTTCTATCATTTTTATGTTATATTTGTGGCAACCTGAAGCTACCATTAATTAGTTTTACCTGTTTTAAAATATTTTCTTAAAACTTCTTTAATTACAAATTTTGACTCTTAAATTGTTTTTAATTATTTAACTTTTTATTTCCTTTGTATATTTATTATGAATGTGATGTTTTTTTCTATTATTTCAAAGTTATTTTAATTTTATTTATTATTTGTTGTATTATGTGACTTCTGTTTCATTATTTTTGTGCACAGCTCTTTGGTCTTGTTGGAGTTTAAAGTTCTCTAGAACTAAATCAGGAAGAGTAACTCCAGAGCTGCAGAGTTTAGATGCTGAATGTTCATTTCTGATGTAAAATAAACACAAAAAATGAATAAATAAATTAATTCTAGTGCTAGTCTTCATGTGATTTAAAACTCATGTCACGTTTTTAGACTCAGTTCAGGGAAAATATTAACTTGAACCATGAATATAAAGACGATCAGCCAGAAAATGTTTCTTTTTGATGCATTTATTGATTTATTTTTCATTTCTGAGGCAGAGAAATCTCCATTAGGGAGGTCAAGATCAGGAGAGAAAAAACAAAACTATTGATTTATTCTAATTCTACAAACATGTGGATCAAACTGATGAAGATACAATTATAAAATTATATGTGAGAGAAAATTTGATAAGAATTTTATTTCATGATAGTTTNGTTGCACCTTGAGAAATGACCCCATAAATCATGTTGTTGAAGATCACTCCTGAACCAGAGTCGCCCTGTAGAAAAATTTATATCAATATATTTATGTTGTAAAACAGAAAATTCTTTTAGTCACTGCAGAGAGACTTTGAAGAAACAAACTTACATGACATGCATCCTTGCTCGGTGTTTCAGTATCAAATAGATGCCCCCATCTTGGTTGGATGTAGGAAGCAGCAACAACTTTCATGTCGACACACTGAAGTTGTGATGAAATAGGAGGATTGGTTACTGTAGAGAAACATGTGAATCATAAACATGTTATTCACTCGACCTTCTCTGTAGAGACAGAAACAAAGATTTTATTCTGATGACTTCAATATTTCTCTCACATCGTTGAGTATCGGGGCCGATTTTCTTTCCTCCCTCTCCTGCAAGCTGAACTGTATCGCCTCTAAAACACAATGAGAATAAATTTTAAAGATACAATATAACAATGTAGGATATTAATTGTTAATAAGCTCATTGGATGAACAAAAAATAATTCCATGAAGGACTTCTTCCAACAGACACAGGACTGTCCACCTCCAGTCCTCAGTAACAATGTCCTGCATCCTTTACATGAGTCTCTGGTCCAACACACCTGAGCTAAACAGGTTCTGGTTCTGCTGGTGGCCTGATTACCTGACTCAGGTGTGCTGAAGCAGAGGCAGCAGGACTGGAGGAGTGAAGACAGAAAACCTGAAGTCATGTTATTGATCAGAGAAAAACTTACATTTTAAGACGATTGTTGCAATTTGGTAGCTGAACAGGTGGAACATCTGTTACTGGTTTCCGAAGCTTCAGCAACATGATGTCATGGTTCCCACCAGTAGTATAGGTCACAGGAGGGTGTTCAATTAACTGATTCTCCTGTTTAGCAGTCCGTGGATGAACTTTTAACATTGCTGTGTTATACCTGCAAAAAATCATTAGATTATAATGAACACAGAAAACCTGATGATCTGCAGAAAAAACTGTGTTACTGTCTCTTTCCTACCATCCTGTCTCCGACTTCCAGCAGTGAGCTGCAGTCAAGATCCACGCAGGGTGGATCAGAGATCCTCCACAGTGTTTCATCTCCGGTCCATTGATGCTCACCAGTCGAACATGATAAAGACGCTCCTTGTCATCACATTCATGACCTCCAATGATTCTCTTCTGCAGAGAAACAACTGAGTTCACTGAAACACCTGAAGAAGAAAAAGGAGGACTTTACTCAGAAATCAGGTACAAACATGGCTGCTGGAACAGAAAAAGGATAAACAGCTAAAGATTAAAAATAATCACAATTTAAATGCAAAGAAGTTTCAGTCTGAAACATAATCAGAGGGAAGTTTGAGAGGCACAGAAAACAGCAGCCTCCCTGGAACCAGTGAAAGTGTCTCCACTGTGTCCAGTGTCTCCAGTGTGTCCAGTATGTCCGACTCACCCAGCCCCAGCAGCAGCAGCAGCAGAACCTTCAGCAGAGCCATTGCTGGTCCAGCTTCCTGTGAATGTCTGCAGTCCTGCTGCAGCTTTTAAACTCTGTTCACAACTTCCTGCTGGACAGGAAGTCACCCATCTGTCCAATCACAACATGGACACTGATCTGCTCTGTCATCTGCATTCAGAGGAACTTTAACATCTCATCGTTTTCAAGTGATCTGAGAGACTTGAACTAGAAACTGGACTAAAAATAATTGTCAAATTTTCTGCAGTGCACAAGCTTGCAGTGAATTTTGCTCAAGGAAAAACTTGATTGTAAATTTGATTAAATAAAACTAGTTAAATGAAGAAAGAGTGACTAGTCCTTGTTTTCAGGTTGATGTTAATTTTTTATACAAAACTTTTTGGTTTCCAATCTACAAGAATTCACATCTGGTTTTGCTCCCGACATTAGAATCATTTTGTTTAATTTTGAGCTTCCTGTCCAGCAGCTGTTCCTGCTGGACAGGAAGCCACTGATCTGTCCAATCACAGGATAGGCACTGATCTGCATACAGAGAAACCTTAACATCTCATCGTTCTCAAGAAACTTAAGAAAGTTCTTGTTCCATTGACAGATTATTCCACTAAAAATCAATCATCCCCCTTCTGCACACAAATATACGGTGCAGCTGCTCTCAAAGATGACATTAAAAGACCAATGGCGCCATCTACAAGTTGTGTCTCAGTATTGTTGAATATTTTATTGATGCTGCTATTTCTCAAACAAGATTGAAATTGAGTCAAAAGTAGGCCTGTCGTGATAAACAATAAATCAGTTAGTCGCATGATAAATGAAAATAATCGACCTCATTTTAATTTATTGGCTTTATCGTTTCTTCCTGCCTTTTTCTCTTTCTATTGATGACACTGGATGTAAAAAAGCTGACCTGCACTGACCCCTCCCTTCCTCATTTCCTTAGTGTAAAGGAGGAGTGAACCATTGCATCAGGTAGTCAGATAATCCCATCTTCTCTATCTAAATCTATTGATTATTGAAAGGCAATATCGTATACAGACTTCATAATCTGTGCTCTTTTGGTTGAATGTAGTTTTTATTTCCACTTTGGTTTTATGTTGTGTTTAGTTTTTATTCCAGTGCATTTTTTGTTAAAGGAAACTGAGAGTTCATTTTATCTTTTGCTTTTGGTTGTTTTGTTTATTTTGTTTATCAGTTCCAGCTTTAAGTGTTCTTTTGAAATTAAACCGTATTTACTTTTGGCAGGATGTGCTGGCATTATCACGTCATTACCATTACATCAGTTTAAAATGGTCTTCAAACAATATTATCGTTTATCGCAATAATTTTTGAGACAATCAATCGCTCAGCTAAATTTACTATTTTGACAGGCCTCGTCAGGATGTTTTTTGACCAGCTGTTCCTTTGTCAACATTACAGTGTTTTTAAATACGTCTAAATATCTGTTGCTGCACAGACCCATGACTCTGCTAGCGCCTATTTTGCAATGTGAAATCAGAGTAAGAAATTAAATTTCTTAAACTAACGTTTTTATGTTTATCTTGCAGTGTTTCAAATACAGTTGAATACTTAAACATGCTTTTACAACTCTGTCTCAGAAGCTTATCCAATGTTTAAATAAAAATTACATTATATTACATTTACTGCATTTTGCATAATCAAAACACAAGCACAGAGCTTTGCTCACATGTTGTCTGTTTTAATACATCATGTACAGAAGACGCTAGTAAGCCTAAACTTACTTTTCTATTGCACAACCTAGCTTGGGATAAAGATTATTTGGTGACTTTATCAGCAAAATTCAGTAAATAAATAACTGTAGTCTGCCCATTTAACACATCTGTTTTACTGAACCAAGTGTAATTCACACTTCATCCACCAGAGAGGTATCAAAAATAATTCTAATAGTATCATTAGTGTGAGAGGAATAATGTCTCAACCAACATTTGCGTCAGTCATACACACCTGGTTGTGCTCACAATGAAAGAGGTGTGAACAGTTGGCTTTAAAAGTCCATAAAGCTAAGTTCTGGATCTAGATGAATTTACACCTCCTTTTCCCACCAAATCCAGCCTACTTTATTTCTTTAATTAAAATATTACTTGCTTAGTTTATTGTTGAACACTTTGTTGTTTTTGTTGTTTCATATGTGACATATGAGTACTTTCGAGGTGACCATTTTGGTCCAAGTTTGCTTATCTAAACTTTAGAATTAGCTTGACAGCAAAAACACATATAATGTTTTTTGTAAATAAATTAAAACAGACAAATTTGTTCTGTTTCCGTTCATTGAAGAGCTATAAAATAAATGCACATTTTTAAAAAATAGGGCATTTTATTTTCTGTAATTTACAAAAGTCGCAATTGCCTGTTTGAAAATTGACATTATAAAATGAATTTATTAAACAAAATGACCTCAGACTTACATAGCACTTTTCAATACTCAGATTTCTCAAAGGTGCTTTTTAAATTTTATTTCCAATTTAATTTTAACTATGAAATGTTTAAGTACTTATTTATTTATTTCACACTTTTAGCACTCTACATATCTGAAATTTTCAGAAAAGGGCGTAATTTAATGTTAGGAAATACTCTAATACAAGATGTTGCTTTTTCACCAGCTTGTATATTTTATTGGTCCAGCATTTTTGAAAATATAAATTGGAAGTGGACTTGGTTGCTCCTAAAAAAAAAAAAAACTTAATAAACAATAAAGTAAGAGAAATTTCTTATAAAATTATTCATGATGTTTATCCTGTTAAAGCATTTTTGATAAAAAAAAAAAAAAAAAAAAAAAAAAAAGATATACATGGGATTTGGACCCTATGTGTACTTTCTGTAAAAAAATAATGAAGAAAAGCTTGTTCACCTTTTTGGGGATTGTAATCATACCAAAATATTCTGGAGAGATATGTCAATTTTTTTTCATCAAAGAAATCTCAATATTACTTTAACAGATTAGGATATTTTGTTTGCAATGGAGAAATGTGAACTTGCATATGTTAACTTTTTTATTATTTATGGTTAAATATCATATTCACACCTCCAAACATTTACAACAAACACCTGATTTCCAGATTTTATTATTTTATATTAATATCTATATATAAACCTTAAAAATGAGCTCAAATGCTAAAGCCATTCAAATCATAACTGCCCTTAAAGAACTGCAACCCTCCATTTGATTTTGACATAGTAAAATAATTGTTCTATATTCTGTAAAGCCCTTTCATCTTGTATTTGTTTGTAATTATTAGTGTTCTATATTGTGTTATATGTTCTTTGGCTGCAAAAAAAAAAGAAAAAAAAAAAGAAAAAAAAGGGCGTTATTTCCTGCCACGTAACGGCGCCTGCGCATTAGAAGGCTAGTGATTTGGCGACGTGTACCCGGTGTGTGGAAGTGTTTAGGTTTCTTATCTGCGCCGGGGAACTGTCCGTTGGAAGAGCCCCGCAAAGCCCCTAAAAACACAAAGCATGGGAGCGTCTCAGAGCGTGGAGATACCAGGTGGAGGCTCAGAGGGTTACCACGTCCTGCGGGTGAGTTTGAGTCACCTGTAGCCTCCTAGCTGTTAGCTTAGCATCCGGGTAGATGGGAGAGAGTTCCTGGCTTGGAGTGTTGATGAGAGGCCGAGGTCCGTCTCTGCGGCCTCCGTGTGGAAAACACAACATCTTGTTAAGGAACTGCCGTGTGTTTTAGAGTCATAAGTGTCTGATGTGGTCTGGAGCGCTCATGCAGGTAACCTTAATGTCTGTATTCCAGCCGGAAGCTGGGCATCAGCAGCTAAAGCTCCGGGGTGGAATGACAGCTGCCTTTGAGTCTGCATCCATTATCGGACGTTGCATTTTTTTTTAGCTCCGTGGACTTTTAGTCTTTCGTGAACTGTGAAACATAACTTGACAGTTAAAGCCGTCCACCTCAATTTAGCTCATTAAAACTGAGTTCTGGACACTCTTGAGTTGGATGAGCCCAACCAGAAGGAAAGCCAGTAACTTGTCTCATACTTCATAAACATTCACAACAACGATTTAAGAGTTGGCCTCTAAACAAAAGTCCCACTTGACAGACTTGTTTTTCGTAAATTTTGATCTGACAAAACTAAAGGATTTGTTTCATGTATATTTTTATAAAAGTGTGTGTGTTGTTGTGTGTGTCCAGACCAGGGGTGCCCCAAGTGGGTCCTGGAGGGCCGGCATCCTGCATGTTTTAGTTCTCTCCCTGGTGGTGGTAACAACCTTTTCAGCTTGTCAATGTTCTTCTTCCTTCTAACAAGCCATCATTGGATCCAGGTGTGTTAAACCAGGGAGAGAACTAAAACATGCAGGATGCGGGGCCCTCCAGGACCCACTTTGGGCACCCATGATCCAGACGCTAAGTTTGTCTCTTGTGTTCGGCACAGGTTCAGGAGAACTCGCCAGGGCATCGGGCAGGACTGGAGCCTTTCTTTGACTTTATCGTCTCCATCAACAACAACAGATTGGTAAGAAGCGTAACCCATCGCCTCCTGCAGAACAAATTTTTAGCCGTGATAAATTCAAAATTCAATAGGGAGACTTCTCTGTGCTATTTATTCATTTGTATTTATTACAGTGTTTCACTTGTAGCTCATTATATTGTAGTCATTTTTGACTGTTTGTCTAGGTTACCCTTTTTTGTCTCTAAAACTTGGGATGTTCTCCCCGTGAGAGTGTCATTCACGGGTTTTGCCGAGTCACTTGGCTGTCTTCCTTCACCTCCGTCTCGTTTTCCTCCAGAACAAAGACAACGACACCTTGAAGGACTTGCTCAAAGCCAACGTGGAGAAACCAGTAAAGATGCTGGTGTACTCGTCAAAGACCCTGGAGCTGCGGGAGACCACGGTGACTCCCAGCAACCTGTGGGGAGGCCAGGGTTTGCTCGGGGTGTCCATCCGCTTCTGCAGTTTCGAAGGGGCCAACGAGAACGTGTGGCACGTCTTGGTAGGTAGCCGCGGGAAACACCCGCGTGCGTCTCATCGTCGGAGTCGATGTGATCCAACAAGCGGTTTTACTGTCTGAAACAGGAAGTGGAGCCCAACTCCCCAGCGGCCCTCGCCGGCTTGCGGCCGCATACCGACTACATCATCGGAGCCGACACTGTTATGAATGAGGTTGGCTGTCGGTTCTTAAAGTTCTCGTAGCCATTAGTCGTTAGTCGCACCTTCACTTCTGTTTTTATGCTTCATCTGATATCTTTGTGTTTCCGTGGCCGCCTTTAGTCAGAGGACCTGTTCTCTCTGATAGAGAGCCACGAGGGGAAGGGCCTGAAGCTCTACGTCTACAACACAGACACAGACAACTGCAGGGAGGTGGTCATAACGCCCAACGGTTCCTGGGGAGGCGAGGGCAGGTACAACACACACAAACACACAAAGTCACCTCGACGTTCCACTTCCTGTTAAGATCTCAGTCGACCTTGACTTTGTTTTCCCCGATCTCTCCAGCCTTGGATGCGGGATCGGCTACGGATACCTCCACAGGATTCCCACCCGTCCTTTTGAGGAAGGGAAGAAAATCAGCTTCCCTGCAAACTCTTCTACAGAGCCAGTCAGTCCCCTGAAAGACGGATTCACAGAGGTGAGGCCGGTTCTCAGATGGTTCAGTTCTTACAGGCGGCCACTCAGAATAGCCACACAGCTGATTGAATATGAACGGTTTTCCAAAAGTATTCGTCCCACTTGACTTTTTTTCTAAGACAACCAAACGTTGAATACTGTTCCAGTAGCATGGATAGAAGTTGGTGGTAATGTTCAAGGGATTTGAATACTTCTGAAATGTACTGTAGCTTTTAAAAAAAATCACCTATTTTTAGTTAATAAAAAAAACCTGACATTTATTGTAAACTTGAGGGACTTTTTCTGTTTCCCTGATGCATCTTTTCCTTAACTATGCCCCACAAATCTGAAACAAACTTCCAGAAAACTGCAAAGATGCCAAAACACCGACGGCTGAAAACTAACCTGTTGCCTTTGATTCATGACAACTGGAACATTGATGAATATATTTATTGTATATTTGCGTTATGATTTCAATGATGGCATTTGACAAAATGAAATGTTTATTGCTTGTTTCTCAAATAGATCCTGAAGCAGATGGGGCATGGGGAATAAATTTCTTCCAAAAAACTCAGAATTTTGAGATTAATTTCAGGAATGTTCTAGAAAAACAAGGACATTTCTGAGTTTGAAAAGCTGAACATTTTTGACTTTTGGCAGTCAGAAATCTTCAACTTTTAAATGAATTGGACATTTTTTTTTTTTTCATAGCAATGCTTCTGACTTTTTCTAGAAAATTTCTGATGAAAGTTTTTGATGTAAATTTATTCTTCCCTTTTTTTTTTTCAGTCTCCAGTGGCCCTAATGACCCATCTTACAAATAAATCTGACTTTCCTCCATTTCCTGTTTAGGTCCAGCTTTCGGCTGTAACTCCTCCTTCCTCCACGCCTGTCGTCTCATCCGGCCTGGAAGATGCGCTGTCCGGCCTGTCCATCAGCTCCGCTCCGCCCACCATGCCCAGTGAGCTGCAGACGGGTATCGCCTTTGTTTTCGCTTAGCGAGCTGGATGTTTGGTCCACTCTGCACTTTGGTTCCTGATGTTCCGTGTTCCTCTCTTCTTCCAGGCTTGCCCACCGTCCCTCTCCTCCCCTCCACCTCCAGCTCCTCCTTCGCTCACCTCCCTCCACTGAATCCTGCTGCTGTCGGTTTTAACCCAGCCACGACGCTACCAGGTAGGTGATTGAAAGTAAATTTGCTGATCTGAAACGCCGATTTAGGAAAAAAAAACTTACGGTTTTCAAAGTTTCTGCACTAGGATGAGTTGGGTTTTCAGCCGCAACAAAATAGATGTATTTCTCAAAACTGTAATTGGGAAACTTTTTTTTTTGTTTGTTTTTTGCGAGTCACGTGATCAACAGTCGGATGTTACTACTGGCAAAAACCGTGAAGACGATGACAGGAAGTAGTCTTCTCCGTTTGTCGCTGCCATGATTTTTAATGACTTGTCACATGAACAAGCTTACTCACGTGTGACTGTAATTTACTTAGATGAAACTCTATTGCGAAGTTATCTTTTTGTGATATTAGCAGAATATTGACAAAGATTTATGCACATTTGTACTGGAAACCCAGCCAGTGTGAGAAACGGGTGGCGTGTGATGTGTCCGTCCTCAGGTCTCATGCCTCTCCCAGGAGGGCTGCCTCCACTCCCCAACCTCCCCAACCTGAACCTGCCGCTCCCAAACCTCAGCGCCGTCTCCCTGGCAACCTCCAGCTCCATACCTACAGCAGCAGGAAGAACAGGTGAGTTTACAGAAAAAACAGGCTCTCTGTTTTCCATCTCGTTTTTCTTTTTTAAATATTAAATTATTTTAATTCTAAACAAATCTGAACTAATTAAAGTTATTTTAAAAAATATCTTTGACAGTGCCCCCTCTGGCTCAGCTGCCCCCCCTGTCCCTGCCAGGTCTGGGTCAGTTCCCTCCCCTGCTCCCCAACCCCTCTCTGCCCTTCGTGCCCGCCTCTAGCGTCGCCGCCTCCGTCACTGTCACGGCGACGCCCGCGACCGTCCCGGCCGGCATCGCCACCACAGAGGCACACGCCACAGAACCCTCTGCCCCCACGGATACAACACTACCACCGTCGTAATGTCGCCGCAAAATTTTTAACTCAGCCGGTTCTCCTCTCTTTCTCCCATCTGTCTTTCTGTGGTTTTCCTATTTATTTGGCCAGGAGAGAGCAGGCAGTGAGACGCAACAATGGCCGACGCCCCAGTTAGAGCTGAGGCAAAGAGACGGGATGGTAGTTCTAGATCAGTCCGACGTGTCTGTGTTGCCGGAATGTCATTCAGCAGAACTGGTAGCACTGCAGCTTGTCAAAGCTACTGTACAGAGAAGATTGCTTCACACTTCTGCAGTAAACAGCTGTTGGTTTTTTTTTTTTTTTCACTTTTTCCTAACTGGTTTATCCTTGCCAACTCCTTTTTTTAAATATAACCATTACATGTTAATGGGGCTGGATGATGAGCAGAATTTCTTTTGACTATGAAGTGGGACGACTAACTTCTGCACTGCTGTATTAAAAAAAAAAAAAGCATCTACACAACTATAAACATGTTTATTTTGCCCTGCTTTCCAGCTCCATTGTTCAGCCTTTTTATTAGTAGCTGACAAACCCCCACACTGCACCATTAGTCTGATTGAATTACTAATTCTGAAGTTTTCCAGAATGAATCTGCATCATTTTGCACCACTTTTGTTTTTTTTGTTTTTTTAAATGATTAGAGTCCCTTTGTATGACCCCACATATAGGCAGAACTCTATATCACACAGTACGTCAGCAAACAGGTTTAAAGGTCATGGTTCTTGCTGCTGGGTTACCCACCCCTGACCCCTGTTTGGGTCGGTCAAGTTGCAGTAAAGTCTCTGTAAAACTTTAGAGAAAACGTCTGCAGAATCCACGGTGCAAGCAATAAAGCCAAATGAGTTTTACAAACTGTGCCTTCGTCTCAATGCTCACGCTTATTGCTCTATATGGTCCGTCAATGTTTAACTTTTCCAACTTGAGAAATTTGATATCGTCAAACATCAGCTGAGGAATGTTTGACTCGGTGGAGAAAAAAAACTGACACCAAAAGTTTCAGTGCATTCTTACATAGCAAATGACAAGTCATTTTAAAAAGTCTCAAATATTCATACAGGACTTTAAAGTTTTGCATATTTTAAATATTGCTTAAATTTCACTTCAGATTTGTTCAGATATTCATTCACAGGTTCTTTTATCATTTTGTTTTCTAAGTATTTTCCCAGACTTTAAATTCATTGGTTTTTCCCTCCAAATCCTGAACTTTTTTGTTTCCTTCCACATCCTAGAGTTTGTGTGTGTGGTCCTAGTTATTTTATCTAACCTTATATTATTTTTCCTAATTAAATGTTCAAGATCCGAAAGTAGCACCTTTCCTGAGCTCAGTATGTGCAGTGCCTCCTAATGGCCATGAAAGGAATTGTACATTTGTTCAAAATTCATAGGATTAAAGATGATCGGCAGATATCTGCGTCCTTCTGCTCTAATTTCTACATTTTCATTCAATAGCAGCACCGTTTTGACTTTATTAGCAGCTGTATAAAAGCAGACAAAAATAAAGCTGAAGTAAACTAGAATCCTGAGTTGCTTTCTGCAGTCACATTAACTCACGAATAGTGTAAACCTGGACTTTTTAATCCAACATTTGTTTGACTGTGAAGCGCTTTGTAGTCTTAGTACTTCATAAACCGCAATTCAGTGATCTGCTACCTTTAAAATCCAAATTGCACTTTCTTTTGCCCCAAACATGCCTGATTAAAGCTCATTTAGAACCACATGTTACTGTTTTTTTTATTTTGGAGAAAATGTATAACTTGAAAAAATATATAGGAAATTTATCATTTTATAAGAACCACACTTTTATTTATTTTAGGTTTAAGAATAAAGGGAAAATGTACCACTTAGGAAAAAAGACCATGTAAACATTTTCTTTATGGAATGTTGATATTCGAGGAAAATTGTGGAAACAAAGCAGTCTCCAAACTGACAAAAAATAAATAAAATGGATCGAAAAAATATATATTACTACTTTTTGTGTCCTATTATGGAAATTCATTGGAGAACACGTGCATTTAGCTCTCCATTTAAAAACATTTGTTCTCTACTGTTTTCAGCCAAAATTATTAGGAGTGACCCAAACAGCCACAGGTTGCAGATGCCTGCTCCGTTTCTCCGATCGATCAGCCGGTCGTCCACACGGATCCAGGGTCTGCAGCAGGTTACTTCCTGTTTCCACTCGCCTGCTTAATATGAGGACTTGCAACAGAAACCATGCAATCAACGGTCCACAGCCGCTACATGCTAATTCAGAAAAAATGACTGTTGCAAGTCGATCTAATGGTTAGATATATATACACAAGATAGAGGCGACTAGTTATCAGTCCATATCCAAACAGTAAAATGTTAATGCACCTCTTTTTTGAAAATGTTATATTTTGACATCAATTGTGTGCAGTTTACCTAGTGTAAACGTGATTTATATTTTAAAATAACCTACACAGCCAAAATGTACATAATTGTGAGAAGAAAAAAATATATAAAGCCGTCTTAGAGGTGTTAATCATGCTCGTTTACTCACTGCTAAATGTACTAATGCCAGAGAAACAGTTTATCCGCCATAATCAGTGGCAATGTTAACTAGCCTTAGCATTCATGGTAGGGTACGTTTTAGTAAACAAGCAGCCAATCAGAGCTCCACCTGGCTCTGATTGGTTGTTTCTGACTTGGTATATTTCTGCTGGTGGTAGTAGGACAACAGGAAGGATGTAGAGGAGCTCGATTTTTTTTTCCCCCAAAGATGAGCCGTAACATAGTGACACTTAAACATGGAAAAGACGTCGTTTACACACTGCAGCTTTAAAGTTTGATTAAGGAGAAATCATTCTATTTCTCCTAGTAGATGAAATATTCAAGAGGCGCAAAAAAGAAAAAAAAAAAAAAAGAAATCTCAGTTTTTTCCGTTTGATCCGTTCCGTAGCAGTGAAGTTGCAGAGTCGTTATTGTGACTCTTGTCTGGATTTCATGCGACTGATTCTACAGCTGTCCAATCAGAGTTCACGATGCTGGTACCAAACCTCTTATCGTTTCACATTCTTTCATCACACCACTTGAAAAACACTCCCTTTAATCTGACTGTATGTTTGTGCTTTACTTAAAAGAAAAAGTTGATCCCTTCTAACTGAATCAGAGTTGGACGTAGAACATGCTTGGAGATGACAACCAGGGCCGGCCCAAGCAGATTTTCGTTTCAGACCCTCCATACCAATATGTCAACATCAGATACTTAATTCCTAGGCACGTGTGTAACATATCCACTATTATTAGTGTCATTTGTGATTGCCTTAAATGCTACTAGTGTTAATATAGCTGTTGATTTTAACCTTATAAGAGTAGAAAACAAGCAGAAATGCTCTAATTAATTAACATTTTGAAATGCTAACATATTAATTTAACTATATGAACGTAACATCTGATGATGCACTGAATTTACAGCAAACAAGTTTAATATCTTTTGTTTTTTAAAATTTGGGACGGATTTGCAAAACGTGCAATCACTGGAAAATAAAATCAAATGATGCTCTTGGGGGCCCCCTTGTGGTGTTGGAGCCTTAAGCAGCCATTTTCCAAAAGACTGAACAGAGTAAGAAAAAAATGTATCCAGGTTTATATTTTTGAGTCTGCAAATGTGGTTGATTTCCCCTGCTGGGCCATTAAGAGACACCACCATACAGGTAAGAGTTGTTTTTATTTACACCATGACAACATTTTTTTGGGGGATATATCCATTTGTTTTCCAGCTGAAGTTAATAAAACGCAGTAACTTTTCTCACCTCCTCTGGCACGGAGACAGGCGGGAATATTCCTCACGACACAGCACACTAGGTCTTCTAAGGAAGTCAGTAAGCAAAAAGAAATCTGAGGAGACATTTTGATGATGGCTGCAGAAGGAAAAAAACAAACAAAAAAAACTCATTCCTTCGAAACGAAAGGTTCTGGAAATTTCCTCTTAAAAGTTCAAGTATGCGGCCGACGCGAGGTGAAAACTCATTCCCGTTGTTAAAAATAAACTAAAAGCAACATTTATAGCAGCGGACTGAAGAACAGCTTCTGAGAGGAAACAAACAGATGGGGGAGGACACTTAGAAAGCAAAGAGGGGGAAAAGCCTTGTTAGAATACATCTGCTATAGTGAGAAATGTACAACGGACTCCCAGCCTGTATGGAGTCCAAACTGTGTCGCAACACGCCGCTTATCGGACCTTCGGACTCTCGCCTGGACAACAACGAGAAAATAAAAAGATTTAAGACAAGATCCACTTTCGGCAGACCCGAACTGCTTCCGATTGGGACTGGAAGTGCAAATTTAACCCCGTCAGGGTTACATCACTTTGAAAACGAATCCCCGTTGCGTGCAGAGGAAACTGTGATGAGACGGGACGATTTATTCTGTCTTTTTTTTCTTTGTTAGTTTCGTTTGAAATGAAGGGAGTATTTTCCACACCCACTGCTGCTCACAGATGCTTTTGCGTTTACAGTCATCTGGTTGGGCATTTTACTATACATAGAGTGCAACTAGAGGAGGTCATATACTGGTTTTGGATTCTTCTAAGGGTTAAAGTAGAAACACTTGGTTCACGCTCTTCTTTTCTCCATTTCCCTCTTCTTTCTCTCTCTCTCTGTCATCGTAAAGATCGGTCAAACACTTCCTTCCATCTTCTATTTTCCATTTTTTTCCCACTATACTCGTTAAATTGTCCATTCTTGAAACGTAGTGGGGGAGGGAAAAAAAAAAAAAAAAAAAAAGGTCCACATTTCACTTATTGTCCTCCAACTCTGACAATCCTGTGTTAAGATTGACCTGAGGGTGGCGCCAGTCAGAAGGTGGGGAGGGTGGAGGCGGTGGGCTGCAGCGAGCCGGATGAGTTCGAGCGTCTCATGTGAGGAAGAAGGTAGGAGTCGGAGCACAGCTGGTGAACGTCGAAGCGGTCCTCCTTGCGATAGGCCAGACAGCGCCGGATAAACGCCTGCAGGACAGAAGAGGAAGAAGGTTTCTCAGTGACTCACCTTATCTGTTCATTAATGCACGTTCAAGCAGTCAGCATCATGCTGTGGGCTCAGGCGAGACGTTTAGATCGACCCTGTAAAACCAGTTAGTACTAACGTGGTGCTTGGTGACAAATCGATACACGTTTAAAGCAAACAAACGCTGAAGAAGCCTTTTCATTAACACAGGTTGGGCTGACAGAGAAGTGCAAAAGAATCCAATTAATCGTTTTGGGATAATGAGGTTGGAGCTCATGAGAAATGTTCACAAAGTTTTTATGTTTCTGCTTTGCTGCCTTTTATCAATGAGAAAAATACATTCATGTAGAGAAGGGGATCCAACAACTTTGGTTACAAAAATAAAAACCAGCTCATGTTTTAAATAGAGATATAACAACAAAAGCAGATTTTTTAAACAGTTGCAATATTTGACGTGAATGTTGACAAAGAATTACATTAAAAGAGCCAATAATGTGTTTAAATCTACGCGCTTTTTTAGTTTACATTGTTTTCTATCTTAAAAGGGGAAAAAAATATCCATGCTGTTTGCAAAGATTTGTTTCTTTTAATTTAAATCCTAGACAGATGAAACTGTGTTTCTTTAAAAACAACAAGCCCCGCAAATCTTCTAAAGTAGATATTTAGCTAAACTTATAAGATGTGTTTTTTCTAAAAGTCATGTAACATTTGCTGCTATAAACTTTTTAATTCATTTTTATTTTTTGTTTACCTAAAAGTAAAATGTTTCTTTTGGTTATAAAGGCTACAGACTGTAGATGTAAAAGATTTAAAAACTGAGTGACCAATTCCTGCTCTGCATAAATAGAGAAAATTTACTATTATTATTTTTTTTTTTGCCAAAAACATCTACAAGATTTAGAAGACAATAAAGTATAAAACAATTAGTTTAGTTGTGTGAGGACTTTTTGAATTTAACCCCTTCTGGACCCGAGAATCAAAGCAAAGCTACAACATTCTTGTTTGTGCTAAAAAAATAAAATAAAATAATAGATAGAAATGGTAACGGCAGCTGTAAACCATAAAAGTGGGAGTGGGTCACCTTGGCCTCTGTGCTGGCCTGTGGTTTAGCTGGAAACTGGACCTCTGTGGCTTTGAGGATGGTGTTTTCCTGGAGGATGTCCTGCTGCGATTGATTGTGACCAAACGGCTGCAGAAGTGAAGCAAACAGAGTCATCCCCACCGCAGAGCCTTTTACCAAACACATGGAAGACAGCAGGAACGCTAAGTGGTGTACCTTGCGTCCATAGAGGCATTGGAAGAAGATCACCCCCACCGACCACACGTCCACCTTGTTGGAGATCTTGGGTGGTTCTTTCCCCACGACAAAACACTCTGGTGGGAGGTACCTGAACACGTACGACACAAACACTTTAAAAACCTCATTTACAGACATTTTCATGGAGTTTGCTTCTTAAATATACGTCTCAGATTGCAGCCTTTGGCCGTGTTTAGAACAATAAACACAGCGACTTGCACTCCATGCAGGGCTTTCATAAGCAATCTCTCTTCACGTGCAGGAAATCACCAGCTAATGCTATTAATGATTAAGTCAGTTATGGATTAATCAATTATTCCGGCAATTAATCGAATAAAAAAAATTGGCACATTATGCAGATTTTTTATTTCAGCCTCTTTTATACAATATGAGCAGTACATTGTAAGACGCAAATAAATAAATTCCTTTTTAAAATAAGAAAGTAAACATTATTGCCTGAAATGCAGCAGCAGTCCTGTGTATTTGTAGCAATAAATGCATCTGCAGCCAAAAACAACTTCCAACATCAACATGTCTATCATGCTCAGCTATTCCTGCTTGACTTAACTTCAATACATTGTAGGGTTGAGCTGGTTATCATTTTATTGATTTATCAATTAATAATTGGATAAAATAGGTGCTTAATTTGAGATCATTACGGAATTTGGTGCAACTAAAACTTTGCCACTTGAGGAGTTTTGGGTAGACCATATTTACTGACAAAAAACATTTTTTTTTAATCTAAAATGCAAAATGGTTTTTTTTTTTGGTTTTTTTTTGCAGTTTTGGCTGAATTACTGCTCCGACTGTGTTGTTCTTCCAGCAAATGGCATGTTTTAGAGTCTGTATAATCAAGTTGACGATTATTTCAATAATTAATCTCGATTCATTGTTTAAGCCCTAAATGGAGCGTGCGTCTCACCAGTAGGTCCCCGCCCCCTGTGATGTCAGGTCCATCCCATCCACGCCATAGTTGTCGTCGTCCATTATCTTGGACAAACCAAAGTCTGTGATCTTGATTTCGCCACAGGCGGTACCGTCCACCAGTAAGATGTTCCCTGTGCAGAGTAACCGCAGTCAGACTGGCCGCTCCCGGTCGCTCCGTTCGACAGAGAAAGAGACACGCGACGCACCTGGTTTGAGGTCGTAGTGGATGATGGGCGGCTTGATCTCGTTGAGGTAGCGCAGGGCGCTGACGATCTGCATGACGATGGAGCGGGCCTCTTTCTCCGACATCAGCTTGTTTTGTTTCAGGTAGAAGTCCAGATCGTTCCCTTCACAGAACTCGAGGACAGTACAGAACCTGAAACAAAAAACAAACAAATAAAACAAAAAAAAAGACCAACACGTGGCTTTAGTCAGGAGAATAAATCTTATTTAAAAGTTGACAAGCAAACAGCAGCTCAGAAGCATTTGCAGAGAGTGCATGTTGTTCCAACTTGTCTTTCCAGAGCTGGATAGACAGGCTCGCTGCATGACACCAGACATTTGAACTCCTTCACCGTTTGTAGGACAGAAGTCGAGGTCAGGACTTTATTGCTCCTAAAGAAGCATGACGAAAACCAGGGGTGTCCAAACTTTTTGTCATGTAGGCTAAAAGTCAAAAGTACTCCTAAGCCACAAAAAGAATTCTAAAAATACATTGATTTTTCCCCCACTGCTCAACAATAATCTAAGCATACAATAATTCAAATTAAACAAGTAAAGAAACGGCCAGTTTTCAAATTATTTCGGGTTCAGATGAAAAAACAAAGAGCAATATTCTGCCTGTTCTCAGCAATAACAGGATTCGAGTCACTTTCTTTTTAAAAATGACTGCTGTATCGAGAAAGGTTTAATACATGAAATAAAAGCAGATTTTGGTTTGTTTCTAAGTAGAAGTCGGTTGCTAAATGTGGTCGTATTTACTATAAAAGTAAAGAGAAAGCTAAATAAATATGCACTAAAGAATTTATACTTTGTACATATTTATAGAAAATATATTTTCTATGCTAACGATTCAGCATGTTCATACCGACATCTGATGATGTATTTGAATGTACATCATGAGACATGGCCGCTGCTGTAACCCAAACACACACAAAGCAACCTCAGGATGTTTGAGTGGGCAGAGGTGAACTCACGTGTCAGTATCCAGGGAGAAATAGTCATACAGCTTGACTATTCTGGGATGGTCCAGCTGCTTGTGTATCCGGTACTCTCTGCATGCATGCCTGTCAAAGTGTGTGCCACAAGAGAAGCTCTTATCTTTCTGAAGTTTAGATACAACATTAGCATGCATCCAGCGTGATCGGAATGAAATATGTCATAAATTAGAACCAATCATACGTTGTAACCGCAGGCGGTTATTCAGACAAAACCTCAAAATGCAGGTTTATGGAAATTCAAACGGTGTCGTCTCAAAGAAATGAATGCTAATTTTGTCGTTTTATGTTTTGCTGAATTGAAGACATACTTGAGTGGATTTTGTTGTGATAGTTCATCATAAAGCACTACATACTTGTAAGGTGGAAGGAAAATGATCATCCATGTCAAATTTGACAAGCTCGTTGTGCATATATATATATCCAGTCGTCTGATCTAACTGGATCTGTAGAAAGAACTGGTTTCCGTTCCACCCCACCAAAGCCTCGCCGTTCTAAATGTCTCATCCAGTTTCTGTCTGACCCCATTTCATTCTGTTTATGTGAAGGGCTGCAGCGCAGGGAAACGGCTCAACTACACAAATAATTGGGCTGCAGCTCACGGTTATTTTACTTATCAATTAATCTATTGATTAATCAATATTTCTGACAATCGGATAAAAAAATGGGATATTCAGCAGATTTTTTATATAAGCCTTTTTATACAATTTTAGAAATGCATTAAAAGATGCAAATAGTAATTTTTTAAAATAAAAAATACCTTTTATTGCCTAAAATGCAATGACAGCATTTCTTTAATGTACACTTGATCATTTGTAGCAAAGATGCATCTGCAGCAAAAAATAAAAAAATACTTCTAACATTACACGAAAGGTTCAGCTATTTGCTTCTAGACTTATCAATACTGTGCAGGGCTACACTGATTAATTAAAGGTGCTTCGTAAGAGATATAAAAAAAATTTCAGAAGTTGAACTAATGAAGCTAAAACTCTGCTACTTGAGTTCTGGGTAGAGAATATAAAGATTTGTTTATTTTAAATGCAAAATGTATATATTTGTTGTACAAATTTATCTCAGAGTGTTTATCTTTCAGTAAATCGGGTTTTTTTTTTAGTTTCTAAACTTCAGTTAGCGATTAATCGATTACTAAATTAGTTACAACAACTTCAATAATCGATTAATCATAATTAATTATTTCAGCCATATTATACATAATTTCCCATCCTGTGTAACCTCTCTCCCCCTGCTGTAGAAAAGCAGCCCCACCATGTTTCTTTGAGGTGTGTAGAGAATGGTATGCAGTATTAGTTTTCCTCCAAACCCTAACAAATCCCTCAGGCCTCCGCAGAGCAGATTATACTGGTATTAAATTACACACAGGTGATTTTTTTAAAATCTGGTTGCCTTCGAGTACAACTGGCTGCACTGTTTTATTTGCAGATTTTTTTTATTTGTGTAAAACTCTAAGCCATATATCCATTTTTCTTACGTGCTGCTTTGCGTTTTGTCCGTCACATAAAATGTGGTTGTGATGCAACAAAAAGTGGAAAAGTTCAAGGCAGAGTGCTACTGACTGATTGAGTTCGTAACCGTCTGCTGTAAACAGAACAATGTGTGCAGACACCTACTTGTGGTAATTTTCCTTCTTCTCCTCTCTCCAGTTTTTGTTGAGCTGGTGGATTTTTACAGCTGCATAGCGCTGTTCAAACAGGTCGAATGCCTACATGTGACGAAAAAGAACAGGCATTTTGTCTCCAGATGAAACCTCGCACGAAAATAAGTCGGCGAAGAAACGATGCCAGCTTTGCAGGCGGTACCTTGTAGACTTCGCTGAAGCCGCCCCGACCCAACAGGTGCAGCAGCAGGTACCGCTCATTCAGAGTAGGATGGTCTTTGAAACTGTGTGAGGAAGAAATTATTATAAACAAATACAACTTTGCTCTGAAACTAAATCTGCATCAAAAAGGAACCTGGTGTTATTTCATTAGGTCAGTAGTACTTCTTGGTTATCAGTGTCTTTAGCAGCAGCAGCCATCAAGATGTCAGAAAATAAAGCAACTTCAAGCTGCGAGAATAGAGGCGATTTTTGCCATCTTGATTTTGATCTCCTCTAAGTAGCTTTTAGCTCCACTCCTTTATTAGATTTCCTGTTAGGTTCTGATTTCACTGGAATGGCTGTTCGCTGCAGGTAACAGATCTCAAGAGCCAAACTACAGCTTAAATTGATAAATGTAACTCAGCTTCATTATGTGGACACATTTTGAGCAGTTTCTGCTCTATGACCAACTCAATAAAATCTGCTTAAAACCAGAGCATCTAAAACGATTCAAAGAAAATACCATGATTGAACCGAGTCATTTCCAAAACTAGATGAAGGACATTCACTGGAGTTATATGTTGGATTTAAAACCTTTTTACAAGTGATGAATATGACGAATGTATTAATGAGTGAATATTTTTTTAATATCATAATGAGGATTAGTGTTTTATGGTTTGTTGTAGTTTTACAGAAATGTTAGACTACATTCAGCGGACTTACGCTGAGCTGTCCTCGTTGTTTATCCTCTTCAGCTCCCGGATGTGAAGGTTCCTCACCCGCTCCAACCGCTCCAGCTCCGCCTGGATCTCAGCTTCCTCCTGACCAGACGCAGCAGGAAACGCAGAGAAAATAAAGTTTCAGCACAGGATTTTTCTGCAGGAATCGAGCGCGTTTTAATTTGTCATGCAATTAATCAATTTATTGCTCAACGTCACAACGTATTTAGCTCCACTGTTCTTCCATCAATTCCGACCTACAAGGGGATAGTCAGTCTATTTACAGAGTCTCCCTCCTGAATTATGGATCTCTGAGGCTTTCTGCAACTTTAATCAACGACTGACCTTTTTTAGGTGTCCGAGCCGAAGCTTGAAGATTTCTTCCTGCTCGTGGTATTCAGCGAGGGTCAGTCTGTCGAAACGGGAGAAACCAAGCTGAACTGGGTGACTGAAAATGAATCAAATGCTCACTAAACATATTAAAGATTTAATTCAGAACAGCCGGTGCGTTTTAATTCAGTTCAGACTCTGATGCTCTGCAGCAGAAGGATATATAATCAAGTGTGTGTGATTTTAAGCGAGTATAAATAGTCGACAAGCGGCCGCCGCATTCTGTACGGTCCGCCATTGGTTATTTCTGTTGACTCACAGCTGGGGCAGTGAGGGCTTGAGGAAGGGGTCAGAGTCGTTGCCGTTGACCACTTTAGTTTTGCGCTGCTTCGGTTCGGAGGTGGACGCCACTGACAGTGAGGGGGACGCCGGGTTCGGCGGTTTCCGCTTTGCCAGCAGCTTCCTCTGCCGCTCAATATCCTCCCTCTGCTGGTTGATGCTCTCCTGTTGCCTGGGCGACAGAAAATGCACACGAGACGATAAGTTAGGGTCCAAACAACCCAAAAAAAGATCTTGTGAAGCAAAACAAGAGAATTACAACTAAAGCGGAAGCTGAGGTCGTTTGGAAACATTGTTTTTGACAGTAATCCTCACTTGATCAGGTTCTGGAATGCGTATCCGTCGGTCCACTGCTCCGTGTAAGACGCGCCATGTCGGACAGTGGTGAAGTGCCCGAGCCGGAGCCGGTCCCGCATGCTCTTCTCGCGGCTAGACTGCTTTTCCTGGGTGCTCTATTGGACGAAAACAAGACAAGATGAAGGTTTCCCGGCAGCATGAGCCGAGGGAAGATGGAGTTTCTCTTGCAGCTCAAAGAAAACAGAGTTACACACTGAGGAACCCCACACACATTCAAAGATCTGTCGCCTTGAAGAACGTCGCCAAAAAGTACAAAACCCACCAAATAAGAGCCTTTCAACATAGACACCTTCAGCATGAACAACAACATTGAATAAATGAAACATTAAACTTGGATACAGTAGTAAGCTATGATGCTTTCCAATAACGTTTATGCAGAAAGTGGTACAAGAGTGAAGTCGGCCTCCCACTTCCTTCATATTAAATGAAATTGGTGTCAAAGGTCAACCAGCTAGTCCGCTTTTACAAAATCAAATAAAATACAGTGTCAATCAACTGTGTATGATAAAGTATAAGATATAAAATGAAGTCATAATATTAGGAGAATAAAGTCAGAATTCAACGCCTCTTTTCTCGTAGAACGACTCTATTCCTGTAATATTACAACTTTATTCTCAAAACGTTTTGACTTTATGCTGGTATTTTTTTTTTTTTACTTTACTCTCGTAATTTTATTACATAACTATGCTACATAATATGTGCCATTTTAATTTTCAAGATTAAAAGAAAGTTTCCAGTGGTTACACAAACAAAACGTATACAAATAAGCTTTTTATGTTTGTGCAGCTAAAATGTTTGTAGCACAGTTTGCTGCACAAATGTACTACAAATGTCTGACACCAATTTCGCTTGATTTGAAGGACGTCGCTCAGGTGAAGGTGGGGCATGCATGTGATGACTACCTTCTCTATGAGCAGCTTCTTGCTCATGGTGATGCACTTGTTGAGTCTCTCTTTGTATTTCTCCAGGAGTTTTTGCTGTTCGTCAATCTGTCTCCGAAGGTCACAGTTGGCCTGTTACAAACGAAGACATGAGGCGCGTCATGAAACCGACCCGATCCCACGTATCAGATCGCAGCCCAGACTGAACCATGACACATACATGTTGTAGGTGGACTTTCATGATTCACCAAGGAATGATCATTAAAAAAAAATAAATAAATCACACCCATCATGTCCATGGCTTAAAAAAGTGATTGTCAGTGTGAAAGTTGCTTTAGATTGCTTTCCTGTACGTTTATGTTATGACACACTCGGGATGTTTTAGACGAAATTTAGGTTTTTAATAAAACGTTAGATTGCATTTTATTACAAAACTTTGCAGTTTGAATATCCAACATTTATAAAGAAATCAGGCCCTTTCCAAATATTGAAAACACCAAATTGAAATTCTAACATTTTCAAGAATCTCGAGAACCCTGCTACATTTTACTGCAGGGTGAGACAGAACTCACTCTGAGCAGGTCGTCTATCCGCCCTTCTTTTTTTTCCAGGTCCAGACTCTTGTTGCTCTCCAGGGCAGCAAGCTTCAGGCCCGTCAGCTCCGTCTGCAAACGCAACAGAAACATACTTCTAAGACGTCCGCTGACCCTCAATGACAGAAAGGATGAGAATGATCTAAAAACAAAAAGTGTGCTGTGGGGTTTTTTTTCTCAAACCTGGACACATTTGCTTAAAGAAGCTTTGAGACTGTGCTCGGCGAAACACAGGCTGGTGGGAGAGGAGCTGTTCTGACGGATCTGCAAACACACACAAGAGAAAAGTTACAAACTCACACACACACCGCACAAGAAATCTCCGGTCCGATTTAACTCTTAGGGAGACGCGTACAATTAAGCCTGGGGCCGACTGCGAGCTCTGTGGGGAGCGGCGAGCCGAAGGGAGCCCTCTGACCGGACTGGAGCCGTTTCCGCCCTGAAACTTTGCAGAAACCTTAAAATTAACATTCAGCTAAAAAATTATCAGGATTCCAGACAAAAAAAACTGAATTACTCACGTCAAAGAAGTCACTGATCTTGGGCCCACGTGTAGAAGTCTTCCCTGGAAACCGAACAGCAGAATTACATTTATTAATCGATTGTTGAGACAATTAATGCTAGATATATGAAAAATAGCACATTCTGAATATTTGGAGTAAAAACTCAAGCCTCCTTTAAACACTATTAGAAATACATTAAAAGAAGCAAAAACAAACAAACAATTCCTTTCCATTTTTAAATAGGAAATTAAACATTTTATTACCTAAAATGCAACAACACAACATTCCTTTAGCGCGTGATTAATAACTTAGAGATTCTTTTTTGCATTACCAATTACTAACTAGATTGCAAAAGGTGCTTAATAAGAATCTGAGACAGATAAAGCTAAAACTCTGCCACTTGAGTCCTGGGTTAAAAAATTTTTATACGTTATTTATTATAATTTTTTTTATTAATCTTAAACGCAAAATGTTAATATTTTGTAGTTTTGACTTAATTACTGCTATGAATATCTTGTTCTTTCAGCAAATGGCCTTTTTTGAGTCTGTATATTCCAGTTAGCGATTAATTGATTTCTAAACGAGTTGACGATTAATTCAATAATGGATTAATCGCTTAAACCCTGATTACATTTTAAAGGAAGCTGCTGGGTGATTAAGTTAGCGTGAATCCCAGCCTACATACATACATACATCTCAACATACCTTGACTGCTCTCAGAATATGTATCGGCTTTCCTCTTTCGGCCCCTGGACGACTCGGAGTGCTTCTTCTCCGGGGTCTGACAATTGATATTTGATGAAAGGAGCAGGAGAAAGAAAAGACAAAAAAAAAAAACAAACAAACAAACAAAAAAAAACATAAATCCCTTGCGTTTTACCTAACAAAGCAGAGCGCAGTGCAGGGTGTTCAGCAGGAAAGAGCAGCAGGAAGAAAGAGTACATACTGAGTAGGCAGGGGAGCTCCCTCTTTTCAAATCAGAGTTCTAGGAAGAGAAAAGAAGGTGGAAGTGGAGGTGGAGGGAGAGACAGAGCGAAGAGCGCCTGGTGCATAACAACACTTTATGTGTGCGTACATGTTAGAAACTCAGTTTTTGTGTCTTTGCGTGAGAAAGAACGTCTCTGTGTGTGGGATTTACCTCCGACTCCTTGTCGCTGGATGACCCCAGACTTCCGTAGCTGTGGTTTGAGGATTCGTTAGCCAGACCCTACGCAGAGACACACACACACACACATACACAGGTCAGCAAATGTGAGAACAGTCTGTACAGGTGTGTTGTGCAAGCTCAGTGACTTTTACAGAAATGTGCAGAATAGAGAAACCGGCGCTGGCGGCAGGCCTGCAGTCTGACACGCCTGACAGGAATGCAGATTCTTAGTGAGTAGGTGTGTCACTTGGCGTTTCTCCCCCAACGCATGAACATTTCCAGGAACTTAAAGAGTCCTTTTTAGGAAAACGGGAACCTTTAACCTGATTTTCCAGCGTGGGGAGCAGGGGCTGGACTTTTATTTCTGGAATTAAAGTAGCTTTAAATTTAGTCTTTTGAATACAGTTTGGATTATGCTGAGTATTTTGTCTTGAAGTTGATTTTAAGCTAATCGTCACTTGTTACCATTTCATCATGGAGCGTTTAGCATGAGAAAATGTATTTAAATAAGGTTTGAGTGCCTAAAATTAAAAAGAGTAATCTCTAGTAATGAACTAATCGATTTGTGTATTAAAAATATGTAATTTTTCCACCTGTTAGCTTTGATCGGTGAGCTACAAGTATTTTAATTTTTTTTCAATTTTTTCCCCCCATTCATTAAATGCACCAAAAGTGGAGATTATTTTATTATGGCTTCATTTTCAATTGAGGTGATGTTTGTTACAAGAGATGCACCAATCAGAATGCTCAAACTGATTTCCAATTGTTGTTGTTTGTTTTGCAAAGTTTAGAGTTGCCGAGTATTATCTATTGTCAAAAACTATAACACAGTGATATAAGAAGAAAAAACAGGACAGCATATTAAATGCTTCTCTAGCCGTCGTACTGTGGGTGGTCATTATTGATATTCAGAGGAGACATTATGTCACACCGTGTCTGTGAGAGAGTCGTCAGTGTTTCACTAATTTAAAACAAAGACAAAATGATTATAGGGTTGACATTTTAAAACTGTCTGTAGCATCTTATATTAGCGATTAGAGTCAGTGTGGCAGAAAAGTGCAGTTTTACTGTAGTACATTCAGCCTTCCAGCTTTTTTTTTTTTTTACTTTTTACTCTCTATAACTAAATATTTAACATCTTATACCATGGAAAATACACTCAGTAACAGCATCAAAACTAGGGCTATAACTAATGATTATTGCAGTAATCGATTATTCTATTAATTATTCTGAATTAACTGGATAAAATATTGGTGCACTTACAGATGATTTAGTTAACAACTTAATCCTTTTTGTTCAATACTAAAAATACATTAAATAATGAAAATACACAATTCAGCTTATTTTTAAAATAAGAAAATAAATATTTTATTGCCTAAAATGTAATAATGTAGCATTCCTTTAGTCAATTTTAACCAAGTGAAGCTAAATTAGGCCACTTGTGGAGTTTGGAGTAGAACATATTTACACAATAAAGTGTTTTTTATCTTAAATACAAAATGTAGATTTTTTTTTTCTACAATTTTGGTAATTAATTACTGTTCTGCATATTTTGGGGGGGGGGGGGGGGGGGGGTGTGGACACTGCCTTTATTTGTGGTGTGTGTTTGATGATTTAAAAATAAGACGAAGGGAAACAAAAC
>CAEGAG010086019.1:0-19538 GCA_903067065.1 Brachyrhaphis terrabensis | reverse complement strand
AGCAGAGCAGAAATTGTTCAATCTACTATGTAATGAATGATGCGTACCATGTGTCATGATTCAAAGAAGCCACGCATTCTCTAGATTGTGCCTTTGCGTGTGTTGACATTAAAGCCAAGACGTGTTTAGCTTTCTGAGGCTGATTCCAGCACGCTTTGCTTGGTCCAGATTATTGCAGGTGTGCAGAGTGAGACGCTGCTGACTCACTCTCTTCAGGCTTTGGCCTTTCCACTCTGCAGCCAAAGTTCCAAGCGGAGTGAAACTTTATTTTCCGGGCTTAATATAACTCTAAACTCCACATAGAAATCATAAAAAAATCTAAGTAAATCTGTGTTGGGGAATGCAGAAATATCTTTATGCACACTCAGAAACATCTGCAGGTATCTTTTAGCAACTTAACATTGTTCTAATGAGGTCTCAGTCATCTCCACAGCTCTTTCAAAGCCTCCACTTACTTTCAGGCCTCCTCAGTCCTCCTCTCATGTCTTGTAACAGCCTGCTGACAAAGCGATCCCCCTTATTTAATTCACTTCAATCGGGAGCCCGTGTCTGGGGAATTCAGTGCTGACAAGGCATCCTTTGATTCCAGCTCTGTTTGGTAATTTGGGGTAAGGGAAAGGTGCAGAGAGTCACAGCTTTAATGAGTCATCACTTCACCTGAGTCTTCTCATTATGCAGACATAAACTATGCTAATCTATGTAAATACACATACGATAAAGCGCTAAGCTATTAATCCAAATGTAACATGATTTTTTTATTTTTTATTTTTTTTGGAGAACCAGATTAAACGACTTAATTTTGATTAAAGGAAAAAATATGAAAGTATTTTTTACTGAAAATTTTTTTCAGTCCATTGTTAAATTTTACATAAATTAAATACAATTTTAAATGTGTAAAGTATTTTCTGCATCATCATGTTTTCACCTGCTTAGTGATATAAGGAACAAATAAAGAATAATAAAAACATCCATACTGACTGATGCATTAAGGATCATTCTTCTTTTTCATGGTGGATTTAAAATATATTTAAGATGGTGTCGTAGGTTTTCCAGCACAAAGAAACCAGTCCATCTCATTGTATTTGTGTTCTCTAAAAGAAAAAAAAAAAACACAGTAAAGCAATAAATCAATATATCATTATTCCACATGAATATCATACATTATGTTCTCTACGATGTTTGGCATCTCATAAGAGATTTATGTTTCAATCATTCTTTTTTTCCAGTCATTAGTCATAATACAATAAGAAACATCAATGTACTTTTTTGAGATTTTATGTGTTGTAGCAACAAAGTACCACATGATTGTAAAATTGGAAGGAAAAGATGGTTTTCAGCAAACTTTACAAAAATTTTATGAATGTGTCGTGCATTTAAATTCAGAATACTTTCTGCTGTGGTCTGCTGGGATATGTCTCTATTAGCTTTGCACATCTAAAGAATGATATTTTTACCCTTTTTCTTGCAAGATAGCTCCAGCCCAATAGGATAAAATGGAAATTATCTGTGAACATCAATTTTCAAATCTTGCCCCAAACACTCAATTGGATTTAGGTCTGAAGTTTTACTGGGTGATTCTAATACATGGATATGCTTGCAATCCAAAAGTTGTGGGTTCGATCCAGCTTCCTTGTGTTACACATGGACGTACCAATCTGCATGTCACTGAATGAAAGTCTGCAAATTAATGAGTGTGATTGGGTGACTGTGGCTTTTTTGAGCGGTTATCATGACTAGAAAAGGACTATATATTTTCATTCCATTTACCATTTGATGTAAACCACTCCATCTTAGCTCTACCTCCATGTTTAGACTCATTTTCTTGCTAGAAGGTGTACCTCAGCCCCAGTCTTAAGTCCACTGCAACCTCAAACATATTTTCATTCAGGATTGCCCCAGAGGAAATCATGTCTTACAATCATAACTTTGCCATCCCTGCTGGGATGTTGAGTTTGAGCTGATGTGCAGTTGCATTTTTCCACTTGTAGCATTTTGGAACTAGGCCAAAAAGTAACATTTTGGTCTCATCCGACTAAAACACCTTCTGCCACATGTTCGTTGCATCTCCTATATGGTTTCAGGCAAAGCACAAACAAGATCTTCTATTATCGTGTTTCAATAATGGCATTCAACTTGCCTTTCTTCCATAAATCAGTGGTAACATTTTACAGTTTTCCAATCAACAGATTATATAATCTGATCTCCTCAAGAGTTACAAAGTGTTAATATTTTAGATTAAGGCTGGATCCAAATGCAAGTAGATCGAGGCAAGAAATAGTTGGTGAAAGTTTTACTGAAAAAAATAATGATACAAGAACAAACAAGGAGATAACAGGGAATAAAAGCTTGCTATTATTGTTTTATCTCAACTATGCTATCAACAAATCTTTGAAGCTTTCACTGAACATATGAATTTATTCTGAGATGAAATCAGACACAAGTGGACTCAAGTTACACTTTTATTTAGGGGTTTCAGAGTCAAATGCCAGTCACACTTTTTAAATACTCATCTACTACAGTATGTATAAACGTTTTAACCTTTTCTCTAAATAAAATATGTTCATGTTTATGGTTATAACATGAGAACATGTTAAGAAGATCAAGAGGTCTAGAATCTTTTCGAAGGCACTGAAAAAAGTCTAAAGGAATTTAAGGTGTGCATTGTGAACAATTTGTGTGAGAACAAAAGCTGCAATGTACTTACTCGCCTCCTAGTATTTCACCAGAATGAGGTGAACTTTTTCCCAAGGCCAGACAGAGCTGCCAGATTGACAAAAGAGATTTAGAAGTACATACTTTACGGAACTACGTGCAAAAAAGTTGTGTTTTTTGCCCTAGTAATATTAAAAGACTAGTTCTAAAACAAAAGTTAAAAGAAATAATCATACCATCTCCCAGTTTTCCTGCCTGCTCGGCTGCCCCTCCCTGCAGGATTTTGGTTAGAACATTTTCCCCTTCAGGACCTGGGGGTTGACCGGCTGCAGCGCTTCCTATGCCTACAGGCTTGCTACCGATTCCAACAGGAGCTGCCTTGGAGCCTGGAAATATAACAAAATGATTTCCAACCCTACACTGTGGTTTTAAGTTATGTTAATTTGCTGACACATTAAAGAAAACTAACAAAGGAAAACTGGTGAGCATTGGTGAAAGCGAAGTGTTCAAAGCTATATGTAGGATTTGGTATGCTTTGAAGATGATTAAGCCTTTTTCGCAGCAAAATCTAATTTATTATTGAGAAGTGAAGGGTGTTTTTTTTTTTTTTCAAAATGTGGTACTGTTCATTATTGCCAGAAATCTTTCCTTTGGAGTCCAAAGTTTGGCGTCACCTAATGGAAGACATTCTGGAGCTCCTGCAGTTTGTTAAAATGCAACATTGCAAAACCAAGTTTGCTGCCGTATTATTTTCAGTAAGGAGTCTTTCTCCCAGTACAACTTCTAAGCAAGCCATATTGACGTGAACCGTAACATTTAAAATGCTAACTGAGGCATATTTAGTCAGAGATGGAGTTCATACATTTTTTTGCAATTTCTCTGAGCATTGGATGGTCTGAGCTTGAGGGAAATCTGCTGGGACTATCACTCTTCAATAGATTTACAACAGCCTTAAATGTACTTCACTCAAATAATGTTCCAATAACCCTTATGAGATGGATAAACAGCAGAGCAATGACTATTTTTATGATAGTTGTTGATATCTTTCCTCCTTGCAATCATGACCTCTCTGCAAAAGGAATCATGACAGAAAATATAAAAGGAGTTATTTCAAAAATATCTTTTCTTCTATATATCACCTCAAATCACCGCTATTTAATAACACACATAAAAAGGATGCATATAAGTAAATATCTTATAAAATTTGAAAGGTAATTTAGAGAGTAGAATAACTAATGACTAATTATCAAGTGAAAAAGCACACACAAGTAAAATGGCTTTTCTTTGAAAAAAAAAAAGAAGGGTTTGACCTTACCGATTCCAGTTAGCGGTGGTGTGGCTATTTTGGTAGGCTGAGGTGGTGCTGCGATTCCTGCTGCAGGTTTCATTCCTGGACTAGCAGCAGCAGGGGGGGCATCCATTTTTCCCTGCACAATGTTAGGTAGACATAAAAATGTTTAGGTGTTTTGTTGTTCTTGAAAATTTGGGATTAGTGAATAATAATATAACAATGTAATTTCTTAAAATATAAACTCATGTTTAAGTTTTAATAACACAAAACAAAAACATGAGTTAGAGTAGAACATACCCACCCAAATTAAATTCCAATAAATAGTTTATTTTCACTAGTATAACAACAGTATAAAAATGTGTACAGAAATAAAGATTGTATTCATTTCTGGATCTGTTTGTCACAGTAACTGAGGTTTATTTTTTAAAGTTGTGCACTTCCTGATTATGCAGATTTCCATGTTGTTATAAAATTCTAAGGCGGTTTTACATTGCAACATGTTACTTTTTTACACTTCCTATATGTTCCTGTATGTTAACATAGCAACATAGCAATAGATAGTAAAAATCATTGTTCTTTACATTCTGTTCTTTGCATTATTTGAGGTCAGAAAACAGTATTTTTGTTATTGTAATGACTTGCCATTTTCTGCAGCTCAAAATAAATATTGTCAGTAAACTGTAGAATAAAATGAAAGTGTACATTTTTAAAAAACACATACTGCTAAATCTAAAACTACATTTGTTTTCCGCAATGGTCTTAATGTTTTCCAAAGTTGTTCCTGAAAAAATATCACAACAAAAGAAGCAAATTAATTGATGCAGGTAAAGTAAAACCAGATCTACTTACCACCGTTGCTGGCTGCCCTGCTGCAGACCCTACTCCTGGTTGGCGTCCCTGTGATGCAACTTGTCCGGGTTTGGCTTGCTGCTGCTGCTGCTGCTGCTGCTGCTGCTGCTGCTGCTGCTGCTGCTGCTGCTGCTGCTGCTGCTGCTGCTGCTGTGCTGGTCCACTTCCAGTGTTTGTAACTGGTTGGCTACTCTGTGGAGTCTGACTGTGCTGTGGCGGCTGCTGCTGTTGTTGCACACTCTGTTGTTGATGCTGCTGAGCCTGTTGGCTACCATCAAGTTGTTCAGAACCTGAATGTCTTCCGGTCTGCCCCTGACCCCCTGACCGCTGCTGCCCTGTGTTGCCCTGGGGTGGCTGCTGGTTCTGTGGCTTAGAAGGGTCTTGTCTCCTGCTCATTGTGCGGTCACCTTGAGATCTCTGACTCCGTCCCCCAGTGCCATGGTGATGACCAGAGACTGGCTCACGAGAGAAGTCTCCTGAGTTGCGTGGGCTACCGTGGGCAGACCGAGAGTCTGTACCGCTCCTTCTTTGTGTGGACGAGGAGGTCCTGCTATCAGTGCGACCAGATGGGTCTTTGGGGTGTGTCCTGGAAGAGCGTGAAGACTTGGGGTCCTCTGAGGAGTGACGAGAGGAACTGTGTCTGCCAGAGCTGCTGCCGTGATGGCGGTGGTCCCGTGACGAAGAGGAAGGGTGACGCTGGTTGTACTCATCCTGTTGACTGTATTCCTCTGGAGGCTCATCATAGTCATGGTAAGTATGTTTACCACGTCTTCCTGTGGAAGAGTGACCTCCACTCCCATGATGTCTTGAGCGATCAGAGCGGGCCTCCCGTGGTTTCTCAAACCAATCAGTCTCCTCTTGACCCAAATGATAGGCTTTTTGAAAAGCAATACACATATTATCAATTAATTGCTTTAATATGGGGATTGGAGTAGCATGCAGATTCATGTGGAAGTGAGAAAACATGCTCCACAGTCCAGAGCCATGCAGATTCCAACAAAAAATGTAAATATAAAAACAGAAAAAAAAAGCAAAGACCACAACTCACCAAAAACTTAAAAGCCATGCACGCAAAACTTATATTCAAAATATTTTTGGCTTTTCATATGAATAAGACAAGAAAGAGACAAGAGAACAAAAATAATGGACTTCTCCTTCAGAGTTCACATGCAGTCTTTTCATCACACCTGAAGGGTGGTAAAAAAAAAAAAATCACAGAAGAATTAATTCAGCACCAGTTACCTTCGCTATCAGAAACAGCACAGTGCATGTCGTCTACGAGATAAGGATCATCTGGTTTATAGACGTGACTTCTGGGAAGGTCCTTCTTGTGGTGATCTTGCACATCTGGCAGCGAATGGCTGGAACCATACTGGTTTCTCACATCATGGGCCTCTGACATGGCAGAGGTTCTTCCCATACCTACAGGCTTCCCTACAGGACTAAGTGGGCTCTCCTCTTCTGAATTCTGAGTTCGCATTGGAGGACGTCCACTGCGGCTACTTCGGTGAGATCGCTCCATAGCATCTCTCTCGTAGGATTTGCTGCGGTGGCCTGTAGTGTCTCTGGAGGAAATCTTATCCATACCATATCCTGTAGATCTGGACCTTCCTGAGCTGTACATGCGGTCATCCTCTTCAAGACCCTCATGACTCGTGCCATAATATTTCTGTTGATCATATGCATTTTTCTTCATGCCGTAGGTGACATCATCTTGAAGCTTCTTAGATCTTGACCCAACTGGACAGGTGCCTGCAGTTGATGTTGTCATTGTGTAAGAAGCAAGGTCTGACTCCACATCCCTAGCTTCTTCAATAGGTGAGAATTTAGAAATCTTCTGCTCCATTCCCTGTTTTCTGTGCTTACTTCGTTTAGAGGAGACTACAGCAGGAGCAAGATTTTTGGAGGAAATTTTGTGGCCACCAGAGCGAGAAGAATGCTTATAATCATCGTAGTAGTAAGATGAGCCTCCACTCACTGTGGTGCTGGTTCGACTGTCAACTGTGCTTTGGTAACCAGCTGATCCTGTAGGTCTTCCATAAGCATCAACAGGCTCCTCATATCCAGTTGCTCGTGCAGAGCCGTTCTCACTACGATACCGCCCTCCCACAGGATGACCAAGAGCATCAGTGTGCTGACCAGTGTTGTCTTTTGTCAATTCACTGATGTCATCAATCATCACATAATTCCTTGGGATATTCTGCTCCAGGTTGGATGTGTAAAGACCATCTGAAGTGTATGCAGAGGTGGGACTGTCCACAGAGTGAGTTAGCCCAGGCTCAGGGGGGCGGTATTGTCCATATGCATTACTGTAAGCTGGTCCAAAGTTGGTATCTGGAGCAGAAGTGGCCACTGAGACTGCTGGGTTGCTAATGACTTCATAATTTGTAGGGAGTTTTTGTTCAAGTTCAGCCAAAGAAGTTTGCCTTGGTCTTTGATGGACAGTAAGAATTTCTGCTTGCGGCTGGTAGGTGAGGCCAGGCTGGTAGGAACTGTGACTAGGATAAGGAAGGCTCTGTCCTGGCATAGGCTGACCAGGTGAATGAAAACCCTGGTGACCATGCTGCTGCATGGTGAAGTCAGTTTGATAGGACGACTGGCCATACATGCGGGAGGAATAAGTTCCCTGGTTCTGGTACCCAGGGACTGTTGGAGGATGAGGCTGGAATGTTCCAGGCTGAGGTGCAGAAGATGAAGGGTATTGAGGAGTTTGGAAACCTATTGGCTGGTAAGTAGAACCAGGCTGATGTGTAGATGGTTGACTTTGAGGGTATGGATAGGGCATATAAGATGAGGTTGAGGGATACTGGGATGTTGCATTGAGGTCATTACTAAACTGACTCAGTGGTGCAGTACTAGGTCTTGTCAGTAAACCATTAGCATCATATGTTCCAGTTCCCGCACTCATCCTGAGGTTATTGAGCTCACTGTCTGACATGTAGTCTCGAGGATCACCCATACATCGCAGATAGGCTAACTCTCTCCTCTCCCTCTCCTTCACCATGGTCTCCTTACGCTGAGTGATGCCCAGTTCCAAATACCGCAGCTTCGCATCAATCTCTTTTTCTTCTTCCTCCAGTTCAGCCTGCTGTTTGCGTAGCTTTGATGACTCTTGCTCCACTGCTTTTAATTCGCTTAACAGACCTGCCTTGGTGACTCCTTGGGCTGGTCTTGGAAGCACCCTCTGAGGCATGCCAGGGGAGCTGTACATTTGTGCTGGAGTAACAATGGGGAGCGGAGCTTCCTCTGGAGGGGGGCTGGGAAGAGTCCTCTTTACTTTCCTCATCAGAGAGTTCTGCTGCTGCTGCAGGGAGGCCATCTGCCATGAGAGTCAGACACACAACAGCAAACACTCAGCTAAAAACAACAATGCATATATGAAAATAAAATTTCTTACTATTTAACTGATATTTAGACAGGGTCAGCACACTTTGTATCTCAAAAACAAATAAAAATCAGTCTGCAGGGTTGTCAAAAATACTTGCTGTTAAATGTCCAATGCATCAATTTTTTAATACAAAATAAGATGAAATTACTCTGCAATGCTTTTAATTTATATCCATTGCATTTTGGCTTTATTGTAAATGTAAATCAGTTGAACTCCACATTTAAAAGTAAAAGCAAATTCAATCACAATAATGTAATATATTCTATAAAGCTAATTGTCCTATAAATATAAGCTATTTTAATAATACTACATTTGAGTAGTTAGGAAAGTGTTAACTGAAGCCCAAGAAATCTGACAAATAAACAGGTATATGACAACAAGAAAAAAATCATTCTCCTAAAATTTAATTCTATCGGTTAATTTCCCCTCTGGTCTTGTGATTAAATATCCTTAGTATTTAGTCTGCTACATAAATATTTGAAAACAGCATGCAGGCAAGAATTAATCAAACAATCAATATAAAAATATAATAATCCAAAAGAAACGTGATATTGTATTACTTACAAAATATCAATGTTAGGTAGATCCATGATGATTTTATCAAGCATTCTCCATATGAGCCTTGTATTAAATACTAAGAGTCCAGATTGTAAGTACAAATGTGAAGACTAATTTCGGTCTAAGTGCAAAGCAGTATTAATTGACTTTGCCCAGCTGCTAACAATCACACAGAGAGCAAAGCAGCACCAGGATTTCTTCACATTGTGTGTCCTCTTGGCAGCACTTTAGGGGTTTTCCAGATATAGAAGGCACTGCATGAACACAGTGTGTAAGAGAGAAACAGACTGAGAAAGTATAGGGGGAAGATGAGGGAGGAGATACAGCAGAGAGGCTTTAACGGCATGGCCAGATGCTCATGTGAGAACATTCTGTTTCCTCCTTTCTTATATCCCAGATCTTGTATAATTACATTAATGAATCTATATGAAGTAGAATGCCGTTTAAGCTGTATGTTTGCTCATTTATCTTTACACAGTTAAATTGTAAAGATAAATTTACAGAGTACTCTACCCCATGGGAAGATGGGTTATTCTTATGCCATATTCCCATTTTTTAATACTACTTTCACAAACTAGAATGTCTTTTAAAGCAATTTTATAGGACGGAACATCACAAAGCAGGAGAAAATTCAAAAGTGGAAGAAAAGTTACATTTGCTGTTTATTGTGTTGCAAATGAAATGCCCTGTATTTAGCTTAATTTATCAAATTTGTTAAGCTTACTGGTCTTTTCTAATGAAATACATTAAAGTTTTGGGTCATAATGGGACAAAATGTGAAAGGGGTGAGTTCTTGAGGTATACCTACAGCTATTTATGTATTAGGACCTTAACATCTTTCTGTTCTGCTATAAATCTGAATATAAGTCTTAATGTAACTCAACCAAAAAAAAACAACATTTGTATATACATTATTCTAAAACAGGAATCCTCAAATCCAGGGCCAGTGTCCTGCAACTTTTAGATGTATCCCTGATTCAACACACCTCAGTCAAATGACTGAATTACCTACTCAGTATGAAGTCAATCTGTCCAGGATCCTGCTAATGACCTGAGTATTTGACTCTGGTGTGTTGAAGCAGAGACAAATCTAAAACCTTCAGGATACCGACCCTCGAGGCCTGTATTTGAGGATCCCTGTCCTGGAATATATACTTCTTGTCAGACAAAAAAATGTATACTGTACCTGGCTATTGGACAGCACTTGATGATAGGGGGAGAACCGATTCTTTGTGGGATCCTCTGATGTTGGGCTGAGAGGTTTAGGATCCGACATAGAGCGTTGCACACTTTTAATGGGCCTTGGCAGCGTCTGATGGCGTTGTGGAGATTCAGCAGTGAAGGATTTCTGCTGGGGTGTAACATGGGCCTTGTTAAGCTTCTCCTGAGAGGCAAACGTTGTCTCCAACATCCGATGAGGAGACAATGGAGAAACTGGGGAGTACAGTACTTGGGGAGATTTTGGGGGTTGGCGAGATGAAGACTCATTTTGTTGATGATGATAGCCTATTTCCAGAGGATCTGGTTTCCTCCTTTCAAACTTAGCTACTCCTTGGAGTCTGGGAGAGGCTGTGTCAGATGTATTTCCACCTACTATATGGAGACTTGTAGAGTATGGGCTAATAGTTGTAGGGACACTCAGCTGAGGGGCAACTACTCCCTGAGAATGTGATTCTGGTTCTGTCTGGCATGCTAAACTCTCACCTTTGTGAGTTCTTTCTGGAGCTGCTATGTAATGCAAAAGGTCAACTTTTGAGGTCTCTGCCATAGTAATGTGGATGGCAGGTGAAACTCTGCCAAGAAGGTCTGACTCTGTTTGACATGATGAGTCACTAGTGGTCTGAATAGCTATACTTGCTGAAATTACCTTGGAAGAACCATCAGATTTTGCCTCACCACTAGATTCAGAGTGCTTGGACACACGAGATCGCCTGCGCCTTACTGGTTGTTGGTCCCATTCTCCCTGGTCTTCCTCGTCGGTTTGTACACTGCAGTCGGCAATTCGTCTTGTTCTCCTACGCCTATTTATGTATCTTTCTTCACCATCCTCATCATCTGTTTGCACACAGCTGTCTGTAATTCTTTTGACAGAGTCCTCCTCTGAACCATCCCTCAACCGAGGCATGGAATTCTGCTTTTTCATAATCTTAGAATCACCCTGCTTGTCACTGCTTCTCAAAGACATTTCAGAGGTGGAGCTATGAATGGGTCGAGCAGCCACTACTGCTTGGACAACTTGTCCATCCTGCCAAAATTGCACACTCTGCCCATCTTGCTGAAGGACTCTACCAGTCTGATCACAGATTATAAATCCTTGAGGGGCCCCTGCTCCAACAACTACTCCTTGGATGGCACTCTGGGCTGATGTTGCTGCAGCCACTGCTGCAGCTGATGCAGCAGCCACCTCAGCAGCTGCAGCAGCTGCTGCTGCTTCAACAGCTGCTGTCTTTTGCCTTTTCTGCTCCTCCAATTGCTGCTGAAGCTGCTGCTGCAGGGTCTGAATTTGCTCAAGCTGCATTCTTTGCTGGGCCAACTGCTCTCTTTGCATTATAAGTTGTGTCTCCCTCTCGGCTTGCTGTTGTTGTAGGACTTGATGTTTTATTGTCTGCAGTTCTTGGATCTCACGTTGAACAAGAAGTTGTTCTTTTTCTCTGTGACGCTGAAGCTCCATACGATCTCTCTCTAGCTCCTCTTGCAGGCGCAACTGCCTCAGCTTTTCTAATTCAACCCGTTCTCTCTCTAGCTGCAGCAGTTGTTCTTGTTGCTGATTGAGTTTCTCATCTTCCTTGTTCTTTTGTGCATCAATGGGAGGGGACAGTTTGGAACTTGATGCCTGGGTAGTTTCAGCTTGTGTCTGTCCCTGAGAGAGAACTACTGGTTGAGGCTGACTGGCGGGTTGTGTTTGAGGTTGGGTTTGAGTCAAAGATAAAGGTTCTGTCTGTGCAGGTAATTGTTGCGGCTGCATTTGAGCCTGCACTTGTTGGGCAGATGAAGGTTGGCCTTGAACTTGAGAGAGAGATGCAATACTTTGTGAAGTAAATTGAGATCTGTCTATTTGTTGTTCCGATGTGGTTTGTATACCAGCTCCAGGTACGTTTTGTATTCCTGAGTGCGCTGCAGGTGGTGTCGGGGGAATGGTGGCAGCTGTTGGTCCAGATATTGTTGACGGCTTCCCGAGGTATACTGGAATTTCTTGTTGAGAGCTGCTTATTACAACACCACTTCCTGTTGGTGTGACAGACAAAGGATACTGGTTAGGAGAAGGATAGGAGTATGCTCCTTGTGTGGAAAGAGGCATTCTGGGAGTCATTTGAGGCAATCTGGTAAGACTAGCCAAAGGTACAGGAGTTACACCTGTAGGGTAGGGTCTGTAAATTCCTCGGGGCATGGGACGAATTACTGGGGCAGGCTGTGTAGTAATTGGTAAGGTGGAAGCTATGGGAGTGTTTATGGTGGAATATATCATGCCATCACCACCTCTCATAGCAGTAGGGTATAAGGCTCGTATACTTGCTTGCCTCGCATTGATTAAATGTGTTAAGGCTTGGCCATTCACAGCTTGTCTACTATCTGGACCATAAAGCAAATTTGCCCTTATTGATGATAGGCTTTGTTGAAGATTTAATCTAGCTAAAGCCCCACCTCTTCCAGCACCATATGCTGCCAATTCAGGGTTATTTCCAAAACGGCTTCCAAACTGGTCGACACTGTTAAGGGCTGCACACATGCGACTTATCTCCCTAGCAGTAGTTGCACTGTACTGAGCAAGATTGGAATCCTGTGAGCCCGTAAGATCACGTGAAGCACTGGTGTAATCAGAGTTGATATTTGACATGGAGCCATACCGACGAAGGGGTAATGAAGGGCCTGTAAAATCTCCCTGATGACGCAAATCTGTGTAAGAGCCATACTGTGCTCCCATGCCAAGGTATCCACCATCATAACCTTGATTCATACTGCTGAGATCTACAGCCAGTCCTCCCTGGAGAGGATTCTGATAGGACCCAGAATCACTCATCGAAGGCAGATTAGTGTCAGACATAGAAGGCTGTAATCTCCCTGCAGCAGCTATAGCTGGTGGATATAGTTTGTGTTCGTCAGGTAGCCCTTGTGTAATTTGAGGCTGGAGTTGTGGCTGTTGTTGCTGGCTAACACTGAATTGAGGTGGCTGAGGAGGGTGGGCTGCTTGAGACATTTCGGTGGTGGGACTTTTATCTGAGGACACTGTAGCCGGCTTCTGAGAGAATGTTCCTGAACAGGTACCAGCAAAGGGCAATTTGTAAACAACATCACAACAAGCCACTTGGTTTTCTTGTTTAAGCTGTCCAGTTAGATCCAAAACCTGAGGAGGAGGTGGTGGTGCAGGGGGATGCTCTTCTCGTTTTACCAGCTGAGTCACTGTGCCACTTTTGGATGTGTTATTCTCATCAAGTTGCACCATCATAACATGGGGTTTTCCTGTTGACAAGTTTACAACAGTTGGCTTATTTTTAAGCTCTAAGGCAACTCCGCCATACATTTCGAGGGGTACATTAGAAGTAAGAGCCACAGATGCTGATGGTGGAGCGAGAGGAGACACTCTAGGAATGGCATTAGCAGTCACCGCAGGCTGACCAGTGCTTGTCTGACTCACTACAAGGTCTTTTTTAATCAGCAGTGGCTGTACCTGATTGGCTAAATTATAACGAGCAAAAGAAGACTGCTGCTGGTGCTGCTGAAGCTGCTGTTCAAGAAGCTGTTGCTGATGCAGGAGCTTCTGCTGTTGTAACTGCAGTTGCTGTTGTTGTATGCCAAGATTTTCCAGACAGGCATCAATTTTGGGTATAGTTGGATCAGTAATTGGGACTTTGCTTTGGGTTAAACAAACAGCTGATCCAACACACTGACCCAGATCCACACGGTTCTGCAATGGGTCTCCATATATGACAGGTTGTTTGGGTTGAGACATGAAGGCTGACACAGCAACTGTGACATTTGCTGTTGTTGGAGTTGAAACAGAAACATGTGGTTGCTCTTGTGCATTGAGGTTCATAATAAGAGGCTGCACTGCTGTGTGTCTACTCGATGACTGCTCTGCTCCTAATGAATATCTTCTTGTGTCAGAAGCAAGTGATGTTAGATCCATTCCTTGATCTGTCATAATAATTGGAGCTGGTCTCATTGGAGCTCTCAGATCTACAACATTTGTGCTTTGCTGTATTTGACTTTGTCCCACAACCTTTGAAGCACGAGTTTGTGTACTTGTGGCCCCTGCACTGATACCAACATTTACTTTTTCAATATTGTGCCCCATTTGTGAAGAATTTTTTAGCTGCTGAGAGGAATGCATTTGAGGTGATGTTGGCGAACTTGTTGAAGGGGACTGAGAGCTATATAAGGTTTTACAACTGCCCTCTGTTGGTGATGATAAGGGGGAAGTGGATGAGTTTACAGTAATTGGCTTGGCAGGGCTTGACTTTTCAGAGCCCAGTGTTATGACCATTACAGGTGAATCTTGGGATGACTGCTGTCGTACAAGACGAGGTGACATTGTCCTTTGAGGTGCTCCAGTATGGGATACTGGAGCTGTTGTTGCTCCAGAAGGCAAAGATGGTAGCTGCCTGCCGCTACCACTAGTGGGTCGAACAGATGGTGAATGTGTTGGACTTTTTGTTGGAGAAGTAGTGGGTGAGACTGGAGGACTAGGTCCTTTGAACATTGAAAAGACTTTGGAGGTCAAAGATGATGATCCAGGGTCAGGTGTTGCTTGTGATGACCTCTGGGGCGCTGCTCTGTTGCCAACAGGCACTGCATTTCCTGCCTGCCGACCTGAGGCTGCCTGACTAATTTGAGCTTTGGTAGTGGCAACTCCAACTACTCCTTCAATTTTGGCACTCTGTGTCATCATTCTGTTTTGTGTTTCTTTTGATAAATGCTGTGCAGCATGCATGCTGCCTGATGTGGAGAAGGACATGGGGGAAGTTACTTGAGTTGGGCTAGAGCCAGGGGTTAGGGAGGTTCCAGCATCAAGATGATGGCCACTGTCTGGCTGAGAGGCACCTTTTTGACCCTGCTTCTGTATGAGTTGTGCTTTCCTCATCATCTCTTCATATACCTCTTCTGCACTTTTTAAGGTTTTATCAGATGGCAACATTGCTGATGTCTTCTCTGTTGGTGAATAGAGTGATGTGTAGGTTGGAAGATTAAATTCATTTCCTGATTTGTAAAGCTTTCCACCTATCATCTCAAAACCTTCTGCTTCTGAGTCCATAGAAGGTGAGTATTCAGAACATGATGATCTATGAAGCTCCTCCATCTCTGCAGCCTGTCTCAGCTCCTCTGTTGGTGATGCATCCTCAATAGGGGAAAGATTACTGGGGGGAGTTTTAGATCGTTCTCTGCGCCTTTGTGCCCGAAGTTCTTCTTTATCTCTTTTTGTTTTTCGAGCAGTACTTCGAATCCTCTGTTGCTCCAGATCTCTCATCTGCTCCTGTTCTCTTAGTAGTTCTTCTTCTTCTCTGAGCTCATCCTCCTCAGAGGAGTCTTCAATTGTAGGGAGGAGAGGCCCATGAGACCGATGTCGAGCTTTCCTTTGCTGCTTTGCCTCTTCAAGTCGTGCTCTTCTACTAGGACTGCTGTCACTGTCATCCTCCATAGATGATACCGATGTGGGTGATGTTCCAGAAGTGTAGCTGGGAGTGGTGGCCGGTAGGGTGGATGAATAATCGCCCTTAGATCGCTCCTCTGGTGAACCAGTCAGACTTTCCATTTCGAGTTCTGGCTCTCGAAGGTCATGTTCATTACTGAGCTCTATTTCTCGGTTGTAGCTGTTGGTATTATTCAACTCAATCGTTTTAAAACGCCGAAGTCCTCCAGCCATAACAACATCTTCCTCTTCATTTGCCTTGTAAGCACCCTCGGATACTTTTTTGTCTTCTTCAAAACTATTTGACTGATGAGAGAGTCGCCTTCTCTCTTTGCCCGACTCTCCACTGGTTTTATGAGTTTTCTTGGTTTTCTGGTTTCCATATTCTTCAACTTCTTCTTCATCAGCACTCATCTCCATAATCTGCCTCCTCATGTATTCTTCATCTGTTAAGTCTTTATGGGACTTCTTTTGTCTTATTGGCAATGGCGAAAGACCACTTTCACTGCTGTCTTCCACATAATCATGGCGAAGTTTACAACTGAGTTCATCTTCTGATTCATCCCTTCCTGCTTCTTCATCAGGATTGTAGTCTCGTTCTTGCCCCACAGAAAGTGAATGCGGTCTATGCTTTGGGTCTGAGACAGTCTTTGATTCGAGAAGAGGTTTCATAGAGCTCTCTAATTTGTTGATGTCTGAAGGGATGGAAGAACCTCTTTCATTAAGCTTGATTCCCTCTTCCCGGATCTGACCTGTAATCTCCCCTTGTGAGCTGGAGATCCCATCTGAAGAGTATCCAGTGTCACTTAAGCTCAGCGTACTTGATTTATTGGAGTCCTAAAGAAAGAGAGAAAATAGGGATGTTAGAATCTAGAAAAGGCCTTCATAATTACTCATACAAGGTACATTACAAGTTTCACGGCACATTTCATGTTGCACTATTTCATCCAGTTCATCAGTATTGACATTTTTATGCATATTGTCAGGTGATTGTAGGTAACACAGTTTATTTGCAATTATTACAGATGAAATAGTCTCTAATAATAAGATATTAGAGAATCATTACATTGGAAATAACTAACAAGGTATTTTAACACTTTAGGATAAAATCAACCCAAATATTTACTTTTGTAACATTTAACTTTTCAAATAATAAAAAAAACATGAACAAATGATATTAAATTACCTGGATATGAATAACTTTCACTACACAATTAGGATAATATTCCATTAATTCGGATTGATTTTATCCTTCAGTGTGTTGTGCACACAGATGGAAAAATTGACACTGACAGAGAGTGAATATAACAAACAGTCAGACATACAAACATCTACAGACAAATGTCATTTGGTTACATGCTTGTTTGCCATCTTTGTCGCATTCTCCATTGCATTCTTCGACCCATTGAAGAATAAAGAACATGCTCGGAATGCTTAAAATGTCACCACAAAATTTCACATTACACAAAAGCGTGTGATTTGTTTAACAAATAAAAGAACAAAAAGCTTTTCAAAAACAAAACGAAGAAATGGTTAAGTGGACAAGAAATGAAAATTAGTCATAAGGCAATGACAAAAAACTAAAAGTACAAAAAAGCAGATGGTTTTGATGTTGATTGTGATAATGACTGTTTAAAAAAAAGATTGTAATAATGAGAAAGTTAGAATGTCCAAGACATCTTCATTGGTTGGATCGGGTTTGGATAAAAGTTGATTTATGTTATAATAAACTAAAATATCTGATTATTATTATTTATGGATATGGCCAATAATAAAAGTAATTAAACAATTGCCACTAAAGTAAAAATGTATACATTTTGGCTATTATAAATCTAAAGACCATAAACATTTTGTACGTTACTTTTTGGTCAGGATTTCAAGTATTACAGCATTTTTAACCATATGTATGCATACTCAGGTCTTTCGTTTTCACCATGTGACTGCAATCCATTACAGTTATTGAATCAATGTATCAATAATGTAACAAAATTTTCAACAACTTAACAGAGAATGCCTTTATTCGGATCTCAAAATTCAAGATTAGAAATTGACATGATGAGGACAAAACCAAAGAACATGCAAGATACTTTTGAATTGTTGTGGACTCAGAGCTCCATTTGAGGAGTTGTGAGAAATACTAATGGTTAATCTTACTACCATTTCAAACACATTGCCAGAATAAAATGTTTCATACACACAGATAAGTTGGTGCATGAAGTTGGTTATTGTAATTGTATCTTTACTGGTCTTCATAAAATTCAAGGCAGCAACAGTTCACAAAAAATTCTGCTACATGGGTCTTGTAAAACACAAGACTCATATCAGTTTTTGTTTGTGTCACTATAAAATTTAAAGTCTTATTATTGATCTATAAGGTGCTGAATGCTTTTAGGCTGACACACATGTCAAAGTTAGTGCATCAGGTATGAACTATCTACTCTCCGCTGGACATTAGACAATCTTCCACACAGTGTTTTGGGGACCCGAACTAAACAAGGGGAGGCAGAGTGTCTATGTTCCTCAGCTCTGGAGTCACTTTAGCGAATAAATAAGAAGTATATAAACTGTTAGTTCTTGTAATTATCACTGAAATCATTATTGTTTACTTCATAAAGGTCAACCATTATTTCATCCTTTTAGTTTTGTATTTTTTACTAGCTTTTCATTTGTCCTAAATGTACTGTTTAACAGTTTTTCTCTTTATGTGATGCATACATTTCACCATTATACTTTGGATGTATTGCATTAGCTTTTTTATCTCTCTTCCTTTATTTTTACATGGAAGACTTAATTGTCTTGCATATAAATATTGCAATTTGAATAAATTTTCCTTGACCAAAAATGATGATGGTACAGTAGGAAGAATGATTGTGATAAAAAGTGTTTAAAATAAAAAAAGAATAGTTTTGATGAGCTCAAAAAAAATTATATATATAAAAAATAAACATTATGATTTAAAAAAAATGTTTCCAGTCATTTAAATGGAGCAAAGCAAAATAAAATGGTGAATCAAGTAACAGGAGTAACAGGTGAAGACGAAGAGGTTGCAGGTAGCTCACTTCATGGTGTCTTGACTTCTTTTCTTCCTCAGTTATCTTGATCTCGTGCGGGGAAGTCACAGTCTCTGACAGAGCCTTCTTGGGTAAGACTTTGGCATCTTCTTTTAGAGATTTAGATGCAACTTTCATCTTCTCCTGACTTTGTGGGGTCTGTTGTTTGCGGATCTGGTTGTTACCTGTGGGTTTAGACTGAGTAGGAACTGGTTTTGCAGGTGTGGAAACCTTGTTATGGTTAGGAGCAGCTTTACTAGAGCTAGATGAAGCCTTTGCACCAGAAGGATGAGAAGGGCCCTTAGTCTGAGCAGAGGGCTGGACAGATCCTTTTGTCTGAGTCGGCCCTTTTGCCTGACTTGGGCCCTTCACTTGGTTAGCAGGCTGTGCAGGGGCCTTATTTTGAGCATGTGACTGGGCAGGACCTTTAATTTGAGCAGGTCCTTTACTTTGAGAAGAAGGCTGTGTTTGACCCTTAGCTTGGGAGGGTGGTTGAGCAGAACCTTTGGTTTGAGGGGAGGTTTGGCTGAGCCCTTTCGATTGAGGAGCAGGCCCAGCCTGTTTCACATTAGAGGGAGGGCCACTTACTTGAGGACCCGCAGATTTCTGTTGTTGAGGACCTGTAATCCTAGGCCCTGAACCTTGACTGGGTGCTTTCTGCTGAGGTGTTTGCTGTTTGATTGGAGCAGGTGCCCGAGGAGATCCCATCGAAGGGGCTACAGGAGGTGGAATATCTCCCAAACTTCCTGACAGAGCCCGCTGTGTTTGGCAGTTTAAGCAGAGCCATTCTTTCTTCTGAAAAACAAGAACAACAGAAGGCAGGAATCAGCAAAGTCACAATAAAAAAAATTAAAGTTTAAGTTATAAACTTAAATTATAAAAATCTACGTCTATGGGGACGTCAAGGACAGTGAATACACAGAATTGAATCAGTATTAAAGTGCAGCTGTAAAATGGTTAATAGAATGCATTTGTGTAACCCTTTATCAAGGATATTAATCCTTGGACTTAGTAAAGTCCAAGGGTTTATGGACTTTAAACCAATAGGACTTTAAAGTTCAACAGGACGAACAGGATGAACCCCTACCTTCTGAACCACTGCTGCATTAGTTTAAACAATTCTCA